>CM068744.1:64450259-64515259 GCA_035084275.1 Hydrolagus colliei | reverse complement strand
GTTTAAAAGCCTTGTAATTTTATTTTTTGCTGCCATTGTATATTCTACAACAAGTGAATAGGCTACATTTCGGTAATCCTTGCCTCTGGCCAGGCACAGAATTTTCTTTCTACTGAATGGTTAATAACAGTGCACTGCTTCCTGTCAAGTGATGAAAAGGGTGGTGATTTTTTTCGTAACTAAATTGTGTAATCATTGTAAACCGTGGACTGTTGGGAAAGAGGTTTTGAAGGGGTGGGGGGATTTGTGGAATATTTGTGAATGTGTCTGGAGAAAGTATACCATTTTAATACTTTTACTTTTGTGGATAAAATCAAAAGTAGAGTGACTTTTCCAGACAGCATTTGAACTTGGGGGCTCTATTAAATTTCTAAGACTTTTATGGCATGTTTTGGCGAGTAATTATCCTGGCAGTTATATGGACAGCTTCTCACATCCTGTTTCACCTTCACTAATCCATAGCGTCATTTTTGGCTGAAGTAATGTCAGTCATTGCCATTTGCGGCGAGTACAAAAAAGACCCCCTAAAGCCAGCCATTTTTATTTGTTTCTTATGATCCAAAGACTGTTGAAAGAACAATTGGATAAAGTTGGGATTTAGAGAAGCATGTTTTTCTTGTTTCAGTGAAATGGAACTCGAGGCCCTTTTTTTTTCCCATAGGGGGGAAAAAAAGTTAAGTCTGCAAAAGGAGTTGTTTTGTGTCAAAGCTGCTGGAAGCAACGGCTGATCATTTTAATTACTTGGAGTGAGAGAGATAAAATTAAAAGTAGCTGCATTGAAGCAGTTAAAGCTAGCACTGAAGTGTGAAATAAAGAAATTGAGTACCAATCCAGTTTATAAGGTTTAAATAAGGATTTTTTTTTTAAAAGTTGCAAAAAAAATGTTTTCAGATTGTGAGGTTTTCGAACTTTGGGCAATTTTCTAGTGTTAGCCATGATCATGGTGTTTGAAGTAAATCTGTTGAGACTAAATATTGTTAAAGAGGTTTACAAGCCAAGCTGAGTTTATTGAAATTAAACAAGTCCATTCAGTTCTGGGCAATATGAACCTTGTGTGTCTATGAGGAAGGTGAGAAAGCAAACAACACAATCTTGCAAACTAACCATCCTCCCTAGGAAAGCTTTGGGGGCCAGGCAAAATGATGTCTCCAATGTTAGGACATTAGCAGAAAAGTAAATCAAGCCAATCTGATAGGAAAACAGATTTCTGTCAATCAGACTCAGCAGTGTGTGTTGTGTCCATACACTTTGTTTACTGTGGGGGTGGGGAGTGGGTTGTGAGTTGTAACCTGCCTGCGCTTGCTGTTATTAAGGCTAAATCGTGGTGCAGGAGGATTGAATTACATCACACCTCTGGGCTAATGGTTACAATGAGATAAACCATTGTGGTTCCATTCTGAGTTTTTTCATTTGCATTTTCCCATTGTGCTGAGAACAATGTTGCAGAAACGATTACGAATAAATAGTTTGGATGGGAACTGGAAAATTTACCTCGTTGGCACTTTTAGATGTTATTTTCTCTGAGTCGTGACATTGCAAAATTTAAGTGAGTCGGTTAAGCAAGCTGAAATATTTTGGAACAATATGTTGGTCAATTTTAACAGTTAGTCTGGTTTCTGAATGGTTGAATCCCACATTTTTTTCAAGAACCATCAATTAGAAGCTTTCAGGAATTGGCTTGGATAGCAGAACAGTTTATGGCACTTTTGCCTCCAGTGCATCACTATTGATCCTCCATATCTGTAGACCACCTGCAAATGGCTATCACCTCCCTCTGAAGATGGTTTTCCACCTGGGTGGCCTTTTCTGCTTTCTTATGTTCCAACTCTCTCTTCTGCCCATAGATTTTAATCTTTCTTGTATACTTCCCAATATCTTCCAACACAACAGAGGTCCCAGAAGAACAATTTTTACAATTCAGCATGGTGGAATTGAACTGACTTCACCCGATAATTGCTCCATTTGTCAGATCTTTTTATATATAAAGATTTGTCAATCCTGCCTGTTTACGGAGTCCTGTAGCTCAATGGTTAGACCACTCGCCTCGTAAACTGGAGACCTAGGTTTGATTGCCACCAGGGTGAAACGTTGGGCACGTTTACCTAGCTGTAAGTAGGAACCCAGTTGTTAGTCGATTGGCGGATTGCTTTTCCAGCGATAATAATTCCATTTTTTAAAATTAAAAATTGGGAAATTAAAAATTGGTCACTCAATCCACAACTGTTAGTGGGACATTGTTGTGCGCAATTGGCTGCCGTGTTTGACCCACAAAATAAACAGTTATTAATTTTACAGTATATTCTGTGAAGTGCATTGAGACGTCTCGAGGATGTGATTTTAAATGCTAAAATTATTATATTTATCTAATGTGTAGTTTGATATGGTAATTCCAGGTTGCAATTTTACTTGGAGTTGGCCATCACTCTAGATGAAGCCTTATATACCCTAATCCCTAATTATTCAAACAAAAAACATGAGTATTCTGGCTTGGAATAACCAAGTGTTGGAATATGTGCGAACAGGATCAGATGTGTGTCGTAAATTCCAGTTCATCGAATATTATATAAATCCTTCAAAGAAAATAATAATTTAGTCAATTAATCCACGACTATTTGTGAGACATTGCTGCGCGCAATTGGCTGCCCCATTTTGCCCACAAATATACAGTACATTCACTCGACAATATATTCTGTGAAGTGCTTTGAGATGGCTCCTGAAGAGCTTTGCGTCATTGACTGTAAAGATTCCAAACGAATTGGTTTCCTAGGTTTGAGAAAGGTTTGGGCCTGGCCAGGAGATCTTTACTGATTCTGACCCTGGATTTCTTTGAATCCATCCTCCCAACAGTAGCTGCAATTTGGGTGTATGCAAATAACTACTTTCTTTGGTAAACCTCTTAAAAGCTATTTTTGCTCTGTTAAATTGCAGTCCCATCAATGTGATAAGGTGCTGTATATCAAATTGCTCGCATTTCAAAGCATTCAGAGTTTGGCGTTTTCTTAAATTCAAACCACTATTTTGAGATCTTCTGTAGGAAAGAAAACCAGCTCAAAGATGAACGATGTACAGTATTGTAATATTTCTCCTTACATTTGATGGAGCATCTGTATGTCTCAAAGCTCTTTGCAGATATCTCCTTTTTTTGTGCATTTGTAAGGAAACAAAACAAATTATGATTTTTTTCTCCTTCATCGCAGGATGTGTAGTCCTGTCGCGCAGTTGTTAGCGCGCTCACTTTACAGGGGTAATAATCCCTCTACAAATTGCCCACAAAATACAGTCAATCCACTTCACAATATATTGTAAAGTATGCCTGAAAAGGTGGTGGAGGCTGATTCGATAACAACTTTTAAAAGAGAGGTAGACATTTATTTGGGGAGGACGGGTTTGCGAGGTTATGGGGAGAGAGCTGGGGAGTGGGATTAAATTGTTCTTTTTAAAGAGCGGGCACAGACTCAATGGGCTGAATGGCTTCCTTTTGTGCCGTAAGATTCTATGAAATGCAACGATTATTATTAATAAATTGGTGAACAAAATAGATTTGCAGCTGAATTCACCAAATCCTGAAGGAGTGTGGGAGTGGGGGGAATAGGTGAGAGGGCAGGCATGCTTTTGTGAATGGAATGCTTTTGTGCTCATTTATGTACTGGAACTTTGAGATAAAAAGTATGAGTTGTTTTACAATTGGAGCTGTGAGAATTCTACTGCCATCCACAAAGAGTGAAACAGTAGACTGGAATTCTGAGCACAATCTTTAGTATTCATTCTGCAATGACTTATACAATAATACGCCTTGTATTTCATATACCCCTCATCTTTGAGATGTCTTGGAAGACGTGATAAGATGCTACATCAAATGCAAGGATTATTATTATCATGTCTTCAAGACATCAAAGCCCCTTCACAGAATATACGGTAAACTGTATAATTTGTCGGCAAATTGTGGCCGCCAATTGAAGTGTCCAATGGATACTTTAGTTGTCTAAGTGTGCCAATAAGTAGAGATGCGAATCTCAGTGATTGTTGATATCTTCACCGTTACCCAGGTGACCAACTTATTTGGTAATTGCTGGCAACTGAACCCTGGACCTTGCTGGTTTGTATGGCTCAGTATAATCACCACATGATGCACTTATCTACTCGATTATTGGGGGAAAATGGGGAGGAACTTAAAAGAAGCGATTTGAGTCACGTTTTTGGTGACTTCCAGAAAGAGGCCATTCCTTTCCTGGGGAAGGAAGGGTAAGCCAGTGAATTATTCAAGACACTGCCCTGCATAAAGGCCGCTATGTGAAAAGCACAATATCAAATGCAAGGATTATTATTATATAAATGCAAGTTGGTGTTGAATGAATAAATATCAGTGAGTCATGGCATGATGACGTTGGAGCGGATCCTGGCATGGGCCACTCTGTCCCCAACTTCTGGAACTCCATCCCGCAGTCCCTCCACCTTGCCCCCTCCCTGGCCTCCTTCAAGTCCCGCCTCAAGACCCTCCTCTTTGACGGTCCCATCGGTCACCCCAAATTCCTTCCTTTCCCGCCACCCTACCCATCCACGACCCCAGCTTGGGTCTGAAACAATGATTGTCGAACGCCTTGGGACATCTTCCTGGCATGCAAGGTGCTATACAAGTGTAATTTTGTTGTTGGTGAGTATTTATGTGGCTTGTGAGCCATTGGTACCTCTTGAAGACACTGATGAAAGTCATCTCTTCAATGCTCGGTTTAGACTCCACCACCTGCTGATCAATGAGCCATGCTCAAATTATGGCATTGTTATTTAAGCATCTCTCACTGCAGTGAACCTCATTTGAAAACCCCAATGTTTCTGCATTCCTTGCATGCGTAGAATGATATAGATATCATCACCCATCCCAGCCAGAAAAACATACCAGCCAACGTTTTGCTTTTCCAGATGTTGTTGCATCCGAGACGGGTTGTAGACTTGGCCCAGAACGCAGTGATAAGCGATGCCTTTGATAGTGTTACAGCGCTGCTGCTGAAGGCAGATCAACCATTAGCAACAGCACAGTCATATAAACACGACATAAACCTGTGTTTAATATGCAAGCACATCTAAACCTTTTCACACCTAACCTAGGTGTGAATTGCCTTATCATTATCTCATGAATACAATACCATGCGAATAGCCCTGACCACTGAGTTAATCCTTTAATCCCTTTACACCTGTTTGCAACATTTCTACAGCCCTCTCTTTCTTGCTTCTTTATTTTATCTACTTATAGTGCATCTGTCTGTTTCATTTTCTTTGATTGCCTTTTTATTAGTTGCATTTCTACCCTCTTTAGATTTTTAAAAATCCTAGCCTAAAATTTGGTGAGCTTCAGGTAAGTGTCTGACATTGAGTAGGTTCAAGCAATCTGCAAAATGGGTAGCACAAAGCCGTGTTTACCTTTAACAATGTTAGCAATCCTACAAACTGAATGAGATGGTGTGCATGCCTCTGGGGTTATTTACTGCCACGTCCTGCGAAGGATTCGAGCAAGGACATATTGGAAAATGATGGCGTTATGGCACATGGACCTGGGTAATTAATCGTACATGCTGTGCTTGCACCCTCAAATGAACCTAGAGCTCCTGTAGCTCAGTGGTTAGAGCACTCGCCATACAAGTGTGAGACCTGTGTTCAAATTCAGGCAGACCAGGGTGAAACCTTGGGCAAGTTTCCTTACTCCACACGCTTAATAATAATCACTCCCCAGAAAAACAATAATAATAAAATTGGTAATTTCAATCCACGACTGTTTGTGGGACACTGCTGTGTGCAAATGGCTGCCACGTTTCGTCCACAAATATACAGTCAATTCACCTTACAGTATATTCTGTGAAGCGCTTTGAGATGTTTGTCTAGAAGACGTGAAAAATGCAAGGATTAAAACTTATTGAGGGGTCATGCACCCCACCTACACTCTCTACTTGGAGGGAATCCTGTTTACCTAATTCCGGAGAATATTAAACTTTGGAACTCCCTTCCTCAACCCTTTCGTCTCACCCCCACCTCCTTTCCTATCTTGAGGTCGCGCCTGAAGACCTTTCTGTTCGACCGCTCTTGCAGTCACCTCCCCTGGTTCGGCTTTGGGCTCCGCCACTGTGAAGCAATCTATGACGCCGTCTGGCATGGAAGGCACCATATAAATGCAAGTAGTTGTTAATGTTGTATGGCTGGTTGGTAAAAGCTAAGGCTTGACTGCAAAGTGGATTGCCCGTGTATTTTGTGGAACAAAAGTAGGGTCAGTGGGAAGATTTTTTTTTAGCATGTTTTACTTTGCAATATATTATCAGTATATTTGCAAGAAATATTACTTTTACTTGTTCCAAATGTGATCAATTAGTAGGAGAGAAGTTAGAAAAACATTTAAAATAGATTCTGCTAATGCAGCAAAACATTGTGAATGGATATCAATGACTTTCATGCAATAAAAAGCTAATAAACTATAGGAGGGGAACAGTACAGTTTGTTTTTCTTCCTATTTGAAATACTTTTTTGCTTTATGTTACCTTGTTTAAATATCTAAAAGTGACCTGGTCACAGAACTTGAACTTGACAGATGCTTTTGTGTGAGTGGAAGGTGTGAATGAAGAGCATGAGTTGACTTACTCACCAGAACTTCATTGCCTCCATGATGACTGAGTTATGAATGGGGGGGAATTCAACATGGAATTGTGAAAGAGAATTCATATCCCATTGTTGTACAGTGTTTGATTTTTAAATTAACCAGTCAGGAAGTCATCTCACTCAGCTCCCGGTAACCCTGAATGCTAAAGGCTTAACGGGTAGGGTGGTCCTAACTGGACAAGCAGTAGGAAGGCTTGCTAGACAACAATATCAATGGCAAGCTATGCAGTTTTAGCTGCCTGGACTCCAGCAGTACCCTAATGCACACTCTGGGTTCACCAAGCTTTAGCTCTTGCCAACCTAATAGGTTACGGAATTCGGTAAGGAGAATGTGTCCCTCCAGGGAGAGAGTGCACATTCCATTCCACCAATTTATCTCTGGGATTTCCATGGGTGGGATACATGGAAATCTCAGCTTGGTTTGGATACTCTCAAGCACAGTGACAAAAAAAATGACTTTTAAGTCTAGTGCATTTAGTGAGTGCCCTGTTTTTCAAGATATTTGTACCATCTCTGGAAAAATTGTGCTCAAGCACTTGCTGAAAATGAAAATGATTTGCCTTGGTTGCTTAATGGTTCCAAAATTTCAGTTTTATATTAAAAACTCTTAAGATGAATCTAAAAATGTGAAGTAAAATAAAATGCAGATTTCAGCGGTCTCTATGTACAGCAATTCCAAACTGGATGGAATTAAACGAAATTTAGGAATGCCAGGGTTGTAAAGAAGTATTAAATAATCCTGTGCGCTGAAGAAATGCTTAGGTCAAGGTGTTTATTAGCACACAGGAACTGTTTGTTGTTGAATACACTTGAGAGTTCCTAAGTTTATTGCTATTACGCTACATGTGTTGAAATTTTAATTAAAAAGATTGCTTGACAAAAAACTTATAATGAGTTTTTGCTTAGGAGAGAGATTCTGCTCTGCTGCAGCTCCAGTTTTGAATTGATGAGGTCATGTAGTCAAGTGCTGCTGATAAGTGTGTGCAATGCAATGTATAATTTTGTGGGATAGAATTTGAATGGCTACCAGTGAGCCAATGTAAATGCTGATCCCTCGCTGTGACTGGCCTAAATTATGCAGTATAAAATGCAGTCAGAGAAACATACTAACTAACTATTGCCTGTGCATGAAAATGTAAATTTAACCGGCAGATAGCACTTAAAAAAAAGACCCAACGCAGGGTCAAGTTTACGGCATATAAGACCTGAGTGCAAACAGTCCTCGTTAAGGATCCGCAGGAGAGATTTCGTCTGACCGTTTGCAAATCCAGGATCAGGCAGTGAGGTGCCTGATCCTGGTGGATTTGTGGAAAACACCGGGAACTCTTGTTTGGAAAGAAATCAGGTTTTAAAGAGAGTTGAGAGCTGTTGAGATGAAAAAAAACATGTTTGGAACAAAAGTGGAAACTGGGTTTGTTTTAACAACTGCACTTCACTCAAGGTGGAAATGATCAGGCCAGAGATATCAAAAGATGAAGAAACATTAATAACAGTCATAGAAGATGTGAGGGTAGTACTGTAGCAGTTTCTTAGATTTTCAAGAGATGCGCAGGAATTATGGGGGTGATTTGCCAACTGTCTATAAATTTGACCAAACACAAAATCAAGTTCCTAAGAATTGTAACTAATGATTGGAAAATCATTCCATGTGTATTTGAACAATAAAAAGACGATTAGCAATATCCCGGGGAGTTATTTAAGATGTTATGCCCCAGGATCCGTTATTGTGAAGTGGCTTGAGACTCCGCCCGGCGTGGAGGGCGCTATATAAATTGAAGTTGTTGTTGTTGTTATGTTACATTGTAGAAGAGGGACAAGGGTATATGCAATGAGTGCATATGTGTGACCTGAAGAAAGTAAAGTGGAATCATCCATCAACAAAAAAAGTGAAATGGATTCAGAAGAGGAGGCTATTAATATACAATAATAATAATCCTTTCATTTGATATGGCGCTTTCACAACTTATCAATGTCTCAAAGCGCAATGATGGTGTACACAACACAAAAGTGTGTAACTGTTGAGAAACAAATTAGTTTCATCAACTTCATCTATGACAATGTATGAAGATTTTAATTGTGTAATTTTATTTGTTTTTCCAACCTTGATTTTATACACACGTTCCGGGGCATGTTTACAAAATGAGAGACCTGACACTGAGAGACCAAGTCTAATCCCATAATAACTTTTTATCTTAAAAATGGAAGAGTCAACAATGTTTTAATTCATGCTTCAATTGCAAGCCGGTGGGTGGCTTTTAAGAACTGCAAAAAATCAGCTTCCAAATAAATTCTGCGCAATTTTAAAACTTTTAAAGACAAAATGGTTTTGTAGGCTAAGATTAGATGGAATTTTATGTCTCAAATTCCCAAGACATTTTCATTTTAGTGTTTCCATTTATTTCGTAGTTATAATAATGATAATTATTGGATTTGATATAGCTTTGTTGAAACATTTTAAAGATTTCAAATATCTAGTTCTCAGATATTCTCAATGCACTGTAGATGTTATCTTTCTTATACATTTATATTTTACAAGTTTTGCTCCTGTATTTTCACATAATGTAAATTGACATCAATAACATATTCATGTACAATTTGGTGACATAAAAAATGAAATGGACTCGTTACACATTACTGAGATTCCATAATAAATTCCTGACATAGCTTTTAATCTCTTGTCTGAAAAAAACGTATAGTTCTACAGTCAGCTAACGCTTATTCAATGACGAATATATTTTTTGCTGGAGTATTTTTGAGAAACCAATTTTATGCTTCTGCTGTATAAATGTATATTTGTCTGAGGCCTTCACACCAAATGTGCCATCAACAATACTATTGATAAGAATTGAATCATAAGTAGAATATATAGATTAGTTGCATACGAATCCATTACATAGTGAATAACAGATGGCAGCAAGTATTTTACGAACAAATTCAAGAGGTTCAGATTTAGGAACAAAAATTTAATCTAGTGAAATTGAAGTATTCTATACAACTGGAGCACCAGTGACTGAATGTTATCAGTCAAGTAACACCTTCTCTGACTAGCAAGTCTAAATTATCCATCACGTGACTGGAGGGAAATACAAGGCTATTCTAAGTGATCTGTTTAGGTTATATATTTATTTCAGTAAATTTCACGACTAAGATTGCTCCCTTTTGAGGTCATGAGGCAGTCTGATTCATTGTGGAGAGATTTATCTTTGCTTGCTTTAAACCAAACTCCATTACAATAGAATGTATCAATTGTGCAGAGGAGGAAACATACCCCCAACATCTGTTTGTTATAGGGAATGAACAAGTGGGTGAAAATATTATTTGGTGTGTATTATGTAGCTAATATTTAATAATGCTGCATTAATGCTCCACCCTTCTCTGGTTATATTATTATTATTATTGAACAGTGAAATACTCCTCACACCATCCTGAAAAGTGATGGTGAGAGGATTTAAAATCATCTGTTAAGTGCTGTTGAATGCAAAAAAAAGCTACGGCATTCTTCAGGTGCTTTATATTCCATTTTGCCTTAGATTATGTGTATTGACGTATGACTCAGTAAAGCTCCTGCCTATTGTGAATCTGATCCACACAGACCTAGAAGATCCCCATGTCTCATTTGGCAGAGGGAGGGGGAGAATAGAAATTAGTGTAGCTTCTCATTCTGATTTCTGGAAATCTGTGTGTGTGTATTCCAGATGAAGTTAAATTATAATCTGCTGTGATGCCCTGCACAGTTGCATATCTTATTGGTATTCAATGTCTGGTCTCGCAATTGAAGAGTGGCTATTTGTGCAGGGTATTTGAAAGCTCCTGCAGATCAGTGGTTAGAGCACTCGCCTTACAAGCATGAGACCTGTGTTCAAATTCAGGCAGGTCAGGGTGAGACCTTGGGCAAGGTTCCTTACTCCACACACCTAATAATAATCCGTCCCAAAAAAAACCACAATGATAAAAAAAAAGGTAATTTCAATCCACGACTGTTTGTAGAGACACTGCTATGTGCAATTGGCTGCCGTATTTTGCCCACAAATATAGTCAATTCACTTTACAGTATATTCTGTGAAGCACTTTGATACGTCGATAAGATGTGAAAAGCGCTATATCAAATGCAAGGATTAATATTAGTAGTATTTTATTTTGGGCAGCCGGGTGTCTTGAGCCATACAGAAACCATCACCATGCTTCAGAGTATCCAACCTAGATTGAGAATTCCACATATGCATGCCACCCACAGTTGGCAGTTTCCCTATGTCTGTAAGGCAACTGGCAGCTGAAAAGAAGGGGAAAAACTGGAGGGAGAAAATCAATGGAATATATGACTAGCTTGCAGTGTTGTACAGTGTTCTTAATAGGCCTGACAATCTATCAGCAGAGCTACAGCACCTGAGTGAAGTATGTTCTGACTTGCAGAACATAAATCGCATGTTTGTGCATGACAGACATCATTCATGCCTTTGACTCGGTGCACCATAAATGAAATATGTTTGTGCCATCTCAACATGGAGCGGTATCAAGGTGAAGTGTCCCTTGCAGCTCCCTCCCTGAAACAAAATGGTTAGATCGCAGTGTCAGAAACATCCTGGTTTACTGGCAGGATGACCAGTGAGAAATGAAATTTGCAATTTTTACAATTTCCGTGATGGAGGCTGTTCAATATCTCCCAGCAGCAAGATGAAGAACGACGTCGGCAGCTGAGGGAGCGAGCTCGTCAGCTAATTGCAGAGGCTCGATCTGGTGTCAAGATGTCTGAACTTCCGAGCTACAATGAAATATCTGCAGAAAAGTTGAGAGAAAGGTCAAAGGCAGCTGGAGGTTAGTAATACTTACAACAATCACTGCCAATTAATTATCTTTTTTTCTTCCAAGTGCTTTTTCTTTTTAAAAAAAGGTTTAATTAAATCTTTGTGAAATTATAATTGAGGTTAGTCCTCCCTACAAGTACTGAGTAAAATCCTGGCACTATGTTGTGTATTGTTGAATGCTTCAACCAAATTACATTCCAGTTTTCTCAGGCTCTAAACAAAATACAATAAGTTGCCTCGATAAACAATATGCGTTTAAGATTACTGCTGTTTTCACACAACTTTATATTTGTGGGTGAAACACGGCAGCCAATTGCCCACAGCAGCGTCCCCACAAACAGTCGTGGATATCCTAAAGTAGTGTGTTCCTGATCTCAACTTGGATGGTAATGTCAGTTATACAATGGAGACCAGTGTCTTTGACTTTTCTGTAGCTCAGATTCTCATTACACCTGATCCCTGAGATGTTGATTTGTCAGAGAATGCATAAAACCCCACCCCAACCTGAATCTGTGGCTTCTGGAAACTCACATTGATCAGGGTAGGATTTATTTAGCTCTATTTAGCTGTGCTGCATTTGCTTTAAAAACTTTGTAATGGAGGGTAGACTGTACAGGAACAACAGTATTGTTGAACTCAACCTACAACCATTTGTGTTAAGCAACTCTACCATTTGAATGGTACCTTTGGCTGTGTCGCATTAAACCTATCAGTAACTTCTGTCTGTGAATTCTGTAAACCATGTGTAAATGAACAGGAAATGTATCCTTAATTCCATCCATACAAATATTTACCTTGAATCACACAGATCAAATAATAGACTTCAGGGTAATTCTTTCCTATTTAACTCCTGATAACATCAACATGATAGTTCCAAAAACGGTAGTAATCCTCAAATGGTTATTCTTCATTTAATTCAGCCTCAATTGTGAATGTCAGTCAGCAAGCCATGCAACTAGGGAGTGTCAATTACAGCGGAGCATTCCAACATCTGCCCAACTGCAACAACAAAATGACATTTGTATAGCGCCTTTCACGTCACGTTGTGTAGCGTCTATTAGGGTCCGGCGATATATCGATATATCGATAAAACCCGATATAATTTTCATATCGATATGCCGATATAGACATTTTTAAAATATCGATATATCGAAAAAACGATATATCGAGGTAAAAAATCGGGATGCGAGCACACTGAACTACAAGACCCAGGGGGGGGGGGGGGGGGGGAGAGACGTGAGAGAGGGGTGGATGTGATAATATACAGATAGATAGAGATGGGGGGGGATGTGAGAGAGGAGAGAGGGAGAGAGACATAGAGACACACAGACAGAAAAACACAGAGATGGAGGGAGTGAGAGACACAGACAGAGAAAGATATTTACCTGCTGAGAAGATAGGCCCCGAATGCGCGCGCACCGGGCATGCGCGCGCACTCCGAATGCGCGCGCGCATGCGCAATACGAAAAAACTGAAAATATCGATATTTCGGTATATCTCGATATGAGCCCATCGATATATCTAATCGGAAAATTTTCCATATCGACGGACCCTAGCGTCTATACATTTATACTAATAATAATTCTTGCATTTGATATAGCGCTATTCATGTCTTCTAGAGGTCTTAAAGCGCTTCATATAATATACTGTTCAGTAAATTGGCTGTGTATTTGTGGGCGAAACACGGCAGCCAATTGCTCACAGCAGTGTCCCCACAAACAGTCGTAGATGGAGTGACCAAATTATTTATTTATTTATTTAGTTTGATTTATTCTTGAGGGATTGTGAGGTGAGGGCTTTAACCACTGAGCTACAGGACTCCACTCTGCGTATACGTCCAAAAATGAATCATTGAATAGTTTTCGGGAGCTGGAACCCTGACTGCTTGTTCTTTTTCTCTCTCCTTCTTTAGCCCTAAGGCTAATTATTCACCGCAGACACGATCAGCTAACCCATCATAGATCAGGGTCAAGCCTTGAACCTCCTTGATTGAACTATTTGTTGTGACTTGCACCAAGCAGTGTAATACCTGCAGCATATCTAAGAGCAGATTGAGGTGGCAGCCCATGGATCTACCAGCCACTCTTTCTGTCACTCTCTCAGATGTGGCAAAAGCAGGGTTCTGCTTGTGTGCTTAAATGCTTCACACAGTTGTGCTCACTGCTGGTAATCAAATAGAAAACAACACTCTTTTCTAACACTGACATTTTTTAAGTGGAATCACATGCCACCTGAGCACTTTTTTGGCAAACTTTGTTTCAAATTTAAAATGTAGACTAACCAGTGTTTCTCACTAATTAGGAATTCTGTAAATTTTAATAATAATAATCCTTGCATTCGTTATAGCGCTTTTTACATCATCTAGACGCCTCAAAGCACTTCACAGATTATACTGTGAAGTGAATTGACTGTATATTTGTGGGCAAAAACACCTTGTAGCACTCACCTTGCAAGCGAGACACCCTCCATTCCAGGGCAGGGCGAAACCTTGGGCAAGTTTCCTTTCCCCACATGCCTAATAATAATAATCCCTCGAAAGAAACAATAGTACAAACCATGACTGTATGTGGGGACACCGCCGTACACAGTTGGCTGCCGCGTTTCACCCACGAATATACAGTCAATTCATTTTACAGTATATTCTGTGAAGCGCTTTGAGACGTCTAGAAGATGTGAAAAGCGCTATATCACATGCAAGGATTATTATTATAATTCCTTTGCTTTTTCTTAACATTGACATTCAGTTGGAACGATTCCACAGATCCTCCAGTACCCCTGGCTGTTTGACCACAAGGATACCTGGCCTCACCCTGGGTGCATTTTTTTTAGTAGGGCTTCTGGATAGCGATCAGTAAGAACACAATGTGATCCTTGGCTGATGTCAACTAACATAGCACATATTGGGCATCAAAGCTCTGAC
The DNA here is from genome assembly GCA_035084275.1 of Hydrolagus colliei. Taxonomy (NCBI): domain Eukaryota; kingdom Metazoa; phylum Chordata; class Chondrichthyes; order Chimaeriformes; family Chimaeridae; genus Hydrolagus; species Hydrolagus colliei. The sequence goes on along the minus strand of CM068744.1, from coordinate 64,500,898 downwards.
CTTCTGGTCTGGATAGTCTATTAACCCACTAGGCAATCATTGAAGGTTCACCGGTTTCTTTCGTTGCTGATACCAGATGGCTGATTGTTAGGTTGTGGGACTCTGAAGCCAAACGTGTAGTTTAACAGGTTGGTTCAGAAGTGAGCTTGAGAATATCTTAAAACACTGCAGTGATACTTTGAATAATGGCTTTTGCATGAACTAATGAAAAACTGATTCATGGAAGTATAACAATGGGGAAATGCTAATCAATTATTAATTGTGTGTTCAATAATCTAATGTACTATAATTCCTTTTCTTGAATTTTCTTATTCTTACAGATGATAGTGTTGGGGTAGATACTAATGACGAAAGTCCTGAATGCTCCTTTTTGGGAGGTGGAGATGAACCTACTAACATACAAACTGAACTTGATTCTTTTGGTAATTTCAATTCTGTGATGAGCTGCTTGCTTGGCCTGCATAAGATAATTGTTGGTACCTGCATGGTTCCTTGCTACTGTCTGTGTGTTTGTATGTCGTCTTCTCTTTCATTAAACATAGGAACGGGAATAGGCTATTCAGCGGCCAAGATTGTGGCCAGTCAGCAACTAAATTGAATCTCCCTCCCCCCACCCATCTCCTTGTATCCCTTGTTACCGCTGTCTATCAAGTATATAAGTAGAAACTGAAAATGTCATTTAGGAGTTTTTTTACACACTAATCCCTTACAACAACTGTACCACTGAATACATATGTGCATGTCAACAACATTCAGTATTCTGGTTACAGTGAGTTTAACATTAACAATCACATCAATATCAATGAGGTCAATTCAAGTAGAAATGTAAGTGATCTGCATTGTATAAGCATTCAGCATCTGTTTTTACCAGCTAAACCGTTGAATATTTCATATGTTCTTTCCTACATACACTGTGCAAACCGCTAGGAAAGAGGAACATTAAACGAACTAAAAATTAACTTACTAACCAAATGGAAAAGAGTAACTTCCATATTTAAATAAACTTTGAGCCATTTTACTTTGATAGAATTGGAAAATTGCAAGTGCGCTGGGACACTACTGTGCTTGAGGGGAGCTATATAACTGCAAGTTGTTGTTCAAAATAACAATCCCTTTTCATTTCTGAGATTGTATCTTCTTTTTCCTTCCCAAAGGAAAAACGGGAAGCAGATCAAAACTAATCTGTAGACCATAGAATCATAGAATCATAGAATTTTACGGCACAAAAGGAGGCCATTCGGCCCATCTAGTCTGTGCCGGCTCTTTGAAAAGAGCGATTCAATCCCACTGCCCTGCCCGCTCCCCATAGCCTAATAGACCTGTTCTCCCTAAATAAAGATCTAATTCCCTTTTAAAAGTTGTTATCGAATCAGCCTCCACCACCTTTTCAGGCAATGCATTCCAGATTCGAACAACTCGCTGAGTGAAAAAATTTCTCCTCAGCTCCCCTCTACTTCGCCTTGAAACTATTTTAAATCTGTGACCACGAGTCTCTCTGCTTTCTGTCTCGCAGCCAGTTGTGGATCCACGCTGCCACTGTCCCTTTTACGCCATGGGCCTTTAATTTCATAATAAGTCTCTCATGTGGCACTTTGTCAAATGCCTTTTGAAAGTCCATGTAAACTACATCAACTGCGCTACCATTATCCACCCATTCCGTTACCTCATCAAAAAATTCTATCAGATTTGTAAGGCAAGATTTGCCTTTAACAAATCCATGTTGACTGTCATTTATTAGCCTATATCTTTCTAAGTGAAGATCTACCTTGTCCCTGATTATGGACTCTAGAAGTTTGCCCACTACCGACGTTAGACTGACTGGTCTGTAGTTACCAGGCTTGTCCTTCTGCCCCTTTTTATACAAGGGAGTAACATTAGCTATCCTCCAGTCCTCTGGCACGACCCCTGTGTCCAAGGAAGATTGAAAGATCGAGGCCAGAGTCCCTGCTATTTGCTCCCGTGCCTCACTTAGTAACCTAGGGTGCATCCCATCCGGACCAGGTGACTTATCCACCTTGAGCGACGTCAACCTTTTTAGCACTTCCTCTCTGGTTATAATTATTCTATCCATTTCTCCTACCCTCTCCTCTAATACCATGGCATTGGCTGTATCATTTTCTTTTGTGAAGACAGAGGCGAAGTACTCATTCAGTACATCAGCCATGCCCTCTGCCTCCACAATGAGATTTCCTCCTAGGTCCCTAATTGGCCCCACCCTCTCCTTGACCAACCTTTTACTCTTAATATGTTGGTAAAAAACCTTAGGGTTCCCCTTAATCTTACTCGCTAATTGTTTTTCATGCAGTCTCTTTGCCCCTCTAACTTCCTTTTTTAGTTCTATCCTACACTTCCTATATTCTGCTTTGTTCCCTTCTGAATTTTGAGCCTGACACTTATCATAAGCCTCTTTTTTTTGTTTTATTTTGGCCCCGATTTCCTTAGTCATCCAGGGAGGTTTGGATGCCTTACATTTCACCTTTGTGGGGATGCTTTTGACCTGTGCCTGAACTATCTCCTCTTTGAACGCTGCCCACTGCTCGTTAGTTGTCTTACCTGCCAATTTTTCTTTCTAATCCACCTTGGCTAGGTCCCACCTCAACTCATTGAAATTAGCCCTTTTCCAGTTGAGTGTCCTCACCTGTGATCGTTCCTTATCCCTTTCCATAATTATTCTGAATCTAACGATATTGTGGTCACTATTCCCTAGATGCTCACCTACAGAAACCTGTTGAACTTGCCCTACCTCATTTCCCAAAACTAGATCCAGCAATGCTTCTTTCCTCGTTGGACTGGAAACATACTGATCAAGAAAGTTGTCCTGCACACACTTCAGGAATTCTTCTCCCTCCTTGCCCTTTACTCTACTATTCTGCCAGTCTATGTTGGGATAGTTGAAGTCTCCCATTATCACTACTCTATTAGTTCTGCATTTCTCCGTGATACGCTTGCAGATCTGCTTGTCTATCTCCTCCCCACTATTTGGTGGTCTATAGTATACCCCTAACAGTGTAACTGCACCTTTTTCATTCCTCATTTCTAACCAGATAGATTCGGTGTTTAGTCCTTCTTCCACCTCGTTCCTTTCTAAGGCAGTCACTGAGTCCTTAACTAAAATTGCCACCCCGCCCCCTTTTCTCCCTTCTCTATCCCTCCTGAATACATTATAACCAGGAATGTTCAACTCCCATTCCTGCCCATGCTGGAGCCAAGTCTCTGTTACTGCTATAACATCATATCACCTCGCAGCAACCTGAGCCTGCAGCTCACCAATTTTATTTCTCAAACTTCATGCATTTACATACATGCACTCTAAAGCACAAATTACTTCCTCTGCATTTTTCTCCCGTCTTACCTTTACCCCCTGTCCTCTTTATTACCCCTCCCGTATTTGAACTACTGATCAGTTTCCCACCCTCACCCCCCGGGATTAGTTTAAAGCCCCCCCCACAAAACTCGACAACCTCCCTGCAAGGAGATTGGTTCCAGCCCTGTTCAGGTGTAACCCATCCATTTTGTACAGGTTCCACCTACCCCAGAATTGGTCCCAATGGTCTAGGAACCAGAAACCCTCCTTCCTACACCACTTCTCCAGCCATGCATTGATGTGCCTTATTCTAGCATTCTGGAACTGGCTTGCTCGAGGCACTGGAAGCAACCCAGAGATCACCACTCTAGAAGTTCCACTTTTTAGTTTACTCCCTAGTCTCTGGTACTCTCCCTGGAGCATCTCAGGTCTTTTCCTCTCAACTTCATGGGTCCCAACGTGGATTTTCCCCTTCCCCTAGCAGAATTTCATGCACCCGCTCAGTCAAGTCTTCAACCATACTACAGTATTATGATGTTATAAGTTAATTGTTGCTGTTTTATTTTGGCAGCAAAGCTAAAACATTTACATTAGCCATTGGGGAATAGAGAACAACCCAATAAATCACATGCAACAAATTCTTTAAAAATGGATGAAACATTTCTTCATTTAAATTGACTGATTTGCTCAGAGGAACGGAATATTTATCTGCTTCTTGTTCTACTCGCCTCCTGGAGGCTACGACTAATGCTACGATAGTTCCTACAAGTGTCAGCAGGCTTTCAGAACATCTCCCAAGTGACAATTCTCTGTGTGTGATTCCACAACACTCAATGTTGGCAGTCCGTTTGACCATTAGGGACTGTAAATCTGAGCCCAATTCTTCATCAGGCATCCACGTTTCTGGCTAGAGTCACTGAATAACGAATTGAAGTGGGAACCCTGACTGATATTGTTTCCTTCCTCAAGTAAATAATGAAGCTAATTGTCACAGCTCATTGTCAATCAATAAGCTCAGTACAAACCACACATCAACAATGGCTCAATAACTCATCACCAGAATGAGTTGAACCACCAAGCAATTATGGTTGGGACACGGCATACATTTTGACAACAGTTGAAGAAATGTACTGGGACCTGTGACAATCCATAATTTTTAATGGTGCTTAAGTTTAATTAGTGACTCCCACAGTTTGCTCTGAACATGTATTTACACATGTTTTTCATAAGTAGCACAATACAAATAACACGATAGACTCGGTTGTCTATCAGAACAATACATTTCACCACTTGTCAAACTAACCCTAACCCAAGGCCATTGGTGCATCAGAATTCGACACGTATTCTGAACAAAATATGTTCAGGAAATGCATTGAGTGTTATAGATTTTAAGTTTCTTTGATTCATGTCTTCCACATAACACCAACGGCAGAATCATGCAGAAACCCAAACAGTGATTTCCATACTACATAATGGAATTTGCAAATTCAGTCATACTCTTGTTTCTATCACTGTTGTGTTTCCTATTCAAACATTGGAAATGGCTTTATCACTGTAATTAACCTAAATTAATTAGGTTTATTGGGATGGTCATTTATGCATTCAAAATATTAAAAATAAAACTCAAGTTATAAGCCCTTTACCAGTGCTTTATTTGAGCACAAACTCAAGACAACAGCAACAAATTACATTTGTAAAGTGCTTTTAATGTCAAGAGTACATCCCAAGGCATTGGACAGTTAGGAATTTGGACCCAAGCAGAGGATTGGGACCAAGGGTGGTGAAGGGCAGGGAGTTGTAGGGAGAGGAAGGTGGTCGAGTGTGCGGTCAAAGAGGAGGGTCGAGATGTAATGGGATGTAATGAGACCAAATGGGTATGAATTTATGTTTGAATTGTAACATTTCAGTTAGAATGAACAGTTGTTAACTATTTAAAAAGGGGGTTAGGGGTAAATGACTAGATGTGAATTCATAGAGTGTAGAAGATTTCACTGATTTTATTTTGGCAACATATTTTACCTGTGAGATAGCTGAGAATACGCATTATTTCCCTTTCCCAGTTGTCCATGTGAAAAACTGCCTAGCTCTTGGAAATGCAGAAGGCTACTTTAATAAAAGATCTGAGAATATTTGTCATCACTTTATTTAATGTTGCTTAATGTTCAGCAGTTTGGTTGTATTATGGTCTGTGAACAATCTAAAAATTAGCCTGTCTTGCTTACCACCGCCATATTTTTTGATAAATGTGTATGTTGCTTCAAACTAAAAGCATGAATTTTCAGCCTCACAGCTTTCACTTGTTGAGTTAGTTCATTATTTGGGTGTTTCGCAATTTTGAACTGCATACAAGGGAACAGACTCCCAATGCTCTTTAAGGATTCAATGCATGATGGCAGCATTTGTGTTCTTAGGCAAGTCTTGCATGTGTGTTACAGTATTGCACTCAGTAACCCTCATTATTGCATCACAGAGAACCAGATTCTCCTTGTCTGTTTCCTAAAAAAAATCTTCAAAATTACTGCTGTTTTTAATGATAATTTATCAAGGCATTTTAATATCCCAATTTACCGCTCACCTGTTAATTTAGGAGGTCACAACAGTCGGCTGGTGGATGTGAAGCTTAAGAAGCTTCTAGAGGCTCAGCCACAGGTGGCAAATTCACTATCTACCGCCGTGCAGAAAGTCTCCGCTGATGGTGCCGAACAAGAGGAACTCAAGGTTGGTTTTAGACAACTATTTTGTTTGGTTGTGCTTACAGAATGGTTGTTTTTATGCTTGAAAAACATGATACATTTGCAATCATTCTGTATGTACGGTTGCCAGAATAACATGGCACTTGATTTACAACCGGTAGCTGAATTCTGGACAAAGCAGGGCACAGTATTTACCTGACAGAGAAAGGCAGAACGCTATGTTTCTCTGTAATGTATGGGGGTGGGTGAGGGAGGGAGAAAGAGAGAAAGTTTAGGAGGAGAAGAGAGAAATGCTAGACTGTTCCACGTAATGTTGTACGTGGGAAGAGGCACAAGATAGAAGCAAAGTGGTAACGCCATATTGTAAGTGCTCCAAGTCGCTGAGCCACATGAAGGCCGCTGTATAAATGTCTTCACTCAGAGGATTGTTACATGGTGTGGAAATCATTTCTATAAGTGCTTATTGAAGCTAGATCAACAGGATAATTAAAAACAGAAGTGGATAAGTACCTGATCAGTAAAAACATTAAGAGATACATGGAGGGGTGGGTGGGAACAGCTGAAAGTGGGATTTAATCATTGAAAGGTGGTTTAGAAAAACAGTTAACAGTGATGCAGATGTGAGGGCCGCCCTATGGAATTCCATCCCCCAATCCCTCCGTCTCGTTTCTTCCCTTTCCTCTTTCAAGGCCAGTTTGAAGACTTTCCTCTTCGACCGTGCCTTTTGTTCCACCCAGAATTTTTCGACCTCCCCTTCGCGTTTCACCCCTTCCCGTATACTCCCCTCCCAGCTCGGGTCACACGCCTCCTGTGCAGCGCCTTGGGACGTCCTCCCGACGTGAAAGGCGCTTTATAAGTGTAATTTGTTGTTGTTGTTGTTGTTGTATTGAAAATGTCAATTTCTATGAAGAAGCATCAGTGCATCAATTTTACATGTGAGAAAAACAGAAGCAGTTGTACTTTATAGCACCTGCAGCTCAGTGGTTAGACCACTCTCCTTACAAGCTTGAGACTTGTGTTTGAATCCAGGCAGATCAGGGCGAAATCTTGGACAAGTTTCCTTACTCCACACGCTTAATAATAATCCTTCCCCCCACCAAAAAAATAATATTTAAAAAATTGGTCATTTCCGTCCACAACTGTTTGTGAGACACTGCTGTGCGCAATTGGCTGCAATGTTTCACCCACAAATATCCAGTCAATTCACTTTGCAGCATATTCTATGATGCACTTTGAGACGTCTAGAAGGCGTGAAAAGCGCGATATCAAATGCAAGGATTATTATTCTATTCTGAAGCAGAACCATGCATCTTTGCCTTTCCCTTCCCCCCAAAACATCTTCGACACTGGTAAAAGGTGCCCTAGGAAGGAAAGAGCAGCCATGCTCCAGTTAGTTTTAGGGTTAACTGTATTGTAACAACACATTTAGTCGCTGACTGAATGTTTGCATCCCAACCAAATGGCTGCAGGTTCAATCCTTGTAGCTGCATGTCACTCTAATCCACCTGTCACAGTTGTGATGGGTTTTGTCAGTTCTGAGCTACTGGAGAGACTGACTCGAGAGTGAATCATTCAACCCTGGGGGAATCAAAAATTGGCTGTTGCCCATCTCACCCGACTGAAATATTTATTGGTGTAGACCGACATCTAGGGTGGCGTTGGTTGCAGTTATTATGAGCAAGTTTGGGCAATACACCATCCAGCAAACGTCTGTGCAAAACAGAGAAGCAACAGAAGAGGGAAATGTATTTTTGAGATCTGCAGTTGTCGGGGTGGGGCGGGGGGGGAAAGATTATGGCACTGACATTTTTTCTCTTCCCTGGAATATTCTCAGTATAAATTCCATGGTTCTGCACTTTTTTATCTCTTGACTGTGTTGCGATCGGCATTCATACTTGTGTGGAAATCTTTTCTGCCCCTCCAGTAAGACATAGAAAAACCACACCTTACTGGACTCTGTGATTAACTGGATTTGGCCCAAAAATCAAATTAAAAAAAAATACAAATTCCATGAAAGAAAAATTTCCACCCGTCTTAAGGCAGATTCCCGTCAGCCCAACTCTCCTAGCGCCCACCAACACTGTGGTGAGCAACAACAACAAAATTACACTTGTACAGTGCCTTTCGTGTCAGGAGCGACGTCCCAAGTGGCAGCCCTTTTCCCACCTCACTGTCCTTGCTGGCCTTCACAGTGACCTGCGATATTTGACTCAGATTGTTTGAATCTTGCAAGCAGAAGATAGTTTATTCATATTTTTTTCAATGCAATGCCGATAAATGCCAGTAACCAGTAATTTCTTTGGGGTTATAATTCCTTAAAAAATAATTTCACGATTGTTTGTGGTGACGCTGCTGTGCACAGTTGCCTGCCAATTTCACCCACAAAATATACAGTCAATTCACTTCACAGTATATTCTGTGAAGGGCTTTGGGATGTCTTGAAGACATGATAAAGTGCTATATCAAATGCCAAGATTATTATTATTATTATAGTACCAGCTTTATAATGACACTCGGCTGGAAATTCTGGCTCACGAGACTGACTAACTGGGGCTAACCATTAGTCCGACTAATCGGGGCTTCTGTGCATATGTAATGCCCTGATAGCAGCTTCTGTTGAGTCTGGGGTGATGTCCAGTATTGGGATTTGTATTGTGTGAACTTATCATGAATCATTCCCTTTTGTGAGCGTTGCAATCAATATATTTTTACAGATTTGTAAGGATGGAACGTTTTTTCACAAAATATTAGGGTGGGTGGTGGAGGGTGGTCTTTACATCCCAGCCTCTTACCACTGAAATGTGCACATGAAAATTTGTAAAGAACACCATCATGTGGAGCTCCTGTAGCTCAGTGGTTAGAGCACTCGCCTTACAAACGTGAGATCTGTGTTCAAATCCAGGCAGATCAGGACGAAACCTTGGGCAAGTTTCCTTATCCACACACAAGCCTAATAATAATCCATTTCCCCCAAAACACACAATTGTAAAAATTGATCATTTCAATCCACGACTGTTTGTGGGACACTGCTGTGCGCAATTGACCCCCGCATTTCACCCACAAATATATAGTCAATTAAATTTACAGTATATTCTGTGAAGTGCTTTGAGACGTCGATAAGATGTGAAAAGCGCTATATCAAATGCAAGGATTATTATTATTATTCTTGGTAAGGAGGACCAGGTTCTTGGGTTTTAGTGAAAGTTGAAGAAGGCTTCACTATTGGTGCTTTCACTCTTTAACAACAAATGGTTTGGGTATATATTAGAGAACTGTTTTCACACTTGTTACCACAACTGCCCAATTTGCAGCCACCCTAATTCTGTGCAATTGTGAGTGAAAAAAATTAATCCATGAACAAAGGTACCTAAAATGTAATTTCCACGCCGCATACTAATAACATGCAAAAAGCATGGATGTAGCAAAAAAACGTTTACCATACCAAATAACTAATACAGTCTGGTGAGGATTTAATGAGTCCTGCTTTCTTACACCTTATGCTTCCTTTCACGTTGTGAAAAGGTTAACGTGTGTTCAAATGAGCATCCTCACATTTCATCCAAATTTCAGAATTGCACTGCGCATGTTCAGACAGAACTCGAGTGCAATATTATGGGGTGCAGGTGAAACACTGTAAACTTCATTAATTCAGAGGTTCAATTGGTTCCATTTCAAAGCCTCTGAATGCTCAGACAATGCTGCAGGTCTGAACATAAAGAAGGTAATTGATGAGCGGGTACCTTACCTGTGGGAGATTGTCTCAGCTTGGTTTAGTTTGTGGCATTGTATGCAGCATAGTGCGCAACTGAGCTACAATGAGACACAAAATTGTAGGAAGAAAAACAACAATTGCATTTCACGTCAAGAGGACGTCCCAAAAAATGGAGTGATCCCGACGTATTTAGAGATCTCCCGACATGAAAGATGCTGTACAAATTTAATTTTCGCCTCAAGACCCTCCTCTTTGACAATCCAATTGGTCACCCCAAATCCCCCCCTTTTCCCTCCATCCTCCCCATCCCCAACCCCAGCTCGGGTCTGAAACACAGACTGTCCAGCTCCTTGGGACGTTCTCCTGATGTGAAAGGCGGTGTACAAGTGTAATTTTGTTGTTGTTGAATGACAAAAAACAATCTATTCATCATAAATAATACACAACTTTTGATTCATTCTGACGTATCTAAATGCAGAGTTCCTATAAGTATAAACTAATAGGCTCTACAAGTGGAATTTATACTGGTGTTAATATAGAGCCATCTCGTGCCTCCTAGTGGTGTAATTGAATCAAATTGAATTGGAGTCATTATTTGTGAAAAAGCTTGACGAAGCTCTACATGTACCAACATGCGGTTTACCCACATTATTTTTTAAAATCGTAGTAGAACCATTTAGTAGAGAGCGCAAGGCATAGGTGGCTTAATGATAATAATAATAGTAATACGTATTTTTATACAGTGCCTTATTATGCCATTGAGACGTCTTAAAGCGCTTCACGGAATATACTGTAAAGTGAATTAACTGTATGTTTTGTAGGCGAAACACACACAAATTATTATTTTGATTTTTTTGGCACGATTTCTAACTTCAGAAAGGCATCTGCCAATCGACTAACTATCAGGTTCCTACACACTGCTCAGTAGGGTCCGGCGATATATCAATATATCGCTAAAACCCGATATAATTTTCATATCGATACGCCGATATAGGCATTTAAAAAATATCAGTATATCGAAAAATCTATATATCGAGGTAAAAAATCGGAATGCCGCACACTGAACTACAAGACCCATAATGCTCATCTCTATACACAATGCACAGACCGAGGTGCAAAGCCGCCATATTGTATTCGTAGTACTCGAACACAATATACAGGTATGCAAGGGGTGGGGGGGGGGTCGAGAGACGGCGGGTGGGGGGGGGGTGTTGGAGAGAGGGACGGTGGCAGGGTGGGGGGGGGGGGGAGAGATGGGGTGGATGTGATAATATACAGATAGATAGAGATGGGGGGGATGTGAGAGAGGAGAGAAACACAGAGACACAGACAGAAAAACACAGAGATGGAGAGAGTTGAGTGTGAGACACAGAGAGAGAAATATATTTACCTCCTGAGGAGATAGGCCCCGAATGCGCGCGCACCCTGAATGCACGCGCTGCGCACGCATGCGCAGTACGAAAACCCTGAAAATATCGATATTTCGGTATATCTCGATATGAGCCCGTCGATATACCTAAATCGGAAAATTTCCATATCGACAGACCCTACTGCTCAATAAATAGGCTTGGAACCTGCCATGGTTTTTCATTCCCCTCGATCTATTTCAATGCCTCTGAATGCTCAGACCTCAATTTGGGTTGCAGTTCAGAAGATAAAGAAGCTAATTGATGAGCAGGTACCTTGTCTGTGCAGACGGTCTCAGTTTAGTTTAGTTTTTGATGGGGGGGAGGGGTGTCTGGGTTGACTTACTCCTGTCTCACAGCAAGACGCCCTTCCATAAATTCTCCATCCACATCACTTCCCAGCTGAAGGTAACTTAAGGTGTGCAGGTGAGTGCTCTTATTGGGAGCTTTTCAAAAGCGGGAGCATTATTGTGATGTAGCAATAAAAACAATTTTAGAAAATGGGATATAATTCCTTGGTTTTTATTAGTTTTCCTAATGCTGCATTGCCTATATATAATAAATGCTCCAGCTTTGATTGATAGACTAATTCACAGAGGCAGCTGGTAAGATACATCGGCATCTAACATTCTGACAATCTAGTTTCAGTAACATACAAACATTTTATATGTAGGCAGACATTTTCAAATCCATAAGGGAGAGGCAGATTTATTGTTCTGCCTGTGCAAGGTGCAGATAGTTTCTAGGTGCATGCAAATGGATTATTAAAAAAAAGAACTGGTTCCCTGACTCTTTAAGTATTATTAATGAACACAAACCTGTTCAGCTGCAAAATTAAAATGTTTGGTATCTAAGCCAAAAACGAAGATTGGGAGCTTCTCGGAAGCTTGTGTGGCATTTACTCTAGGGATCAAAGTGTTTTGCCGTCCTGATGAATTTCACATTATTCGCAACAAGAAAAAGCTCAGAAATCATAGAATCATAAATGAAAAAAATGGACAAATCATTGCAACTCTTAATGTAAGGATTGTTGCCACACATTATTTGCTGTCAGCATGCTTCTGGCTTTGGGGCAAATGCAGTTGTATAACTTTTCACCCACCTGCAAAATCTTTGGGGACTGCTGATACTGACTGAAAGGATTTCCTTCCACAGATACGGTGGGTCTTTGAAGTTGAAAAACAATAACTTTCATTGCTTTCCCTTACACTGTCAGTTCCTATAAGTCAGTGATGAAAGTGAGGTAGCAGCAGAGGACTTGTGTTTTCTTTAAACAAAGAGGAGCTCAGATCAAGTCTGATTTTACATTCAATTTAGCTTTCTGCAGTGGATTTAATGTGAGACGGAGTTGGCCTGAGAAAAACACAATGGATTGGAAAGCTAACTGAATTAACCCAGCTTAGAGGAATAAATTTGTAAAGTGGCAGAAGTCCCTTGCCATAAAAAGGTTTCCTAAAATGGGATTTGCTAGCTAATCACACTGATATTTTTACACCTTAGCAGGCTTAAAATGATCTGTATTTGTTTACTAAAGAAAGAGCTCAGTAACATGTTATGAGAAAATGTGGATTGTTAGATTTTAAGAATGTTTCAAAGCCTTCATGTATTTATGTTTTTATACGAATTCTGTGGGGAAAATATTTAAAATCCAGTTTAGCAGTAATTAATCTCTAAATCATTATCTTTTGGATCATATTCTTATGTGTATTTGTTGCACTTTAACTATAGATCCTATTTAAGCTTGGGATTTTTAACACTGGTGCTGTACGATTCAGAGGGACTCGTTTTCACAATGCACTTAAACACACATGAAAACAACCGTTTTTGTTCAGTTACCTGCATTTTATTTATGTCATGGATAAACATATATTTTTTGTGTAATGCCAACTGCACTTAGAGAAATTTGAACAATTTTGTTCTGCCAATGTAGCAGTTGTTTTTGCCTTTTCTATTTAAAAAAAAGGTTTGAAAAGCTATTTTCTACTGTTCTGCTTACAGGACACAGATTCAATATGCATTTGTAATACTGTTTAGATATTTGTAAATGAGGCATTCTGTGATTGTAGGAGAGGATAAACTGTTACCTTCTCCTGAGGATTCTGTATTCCACACCTCCTTAAGGCAAGAGAATAGGCCATTAGAGAACCCCCTCATTACTGATTGTCTTAATGCAGAGGAAGGGCACAGCCTTGGTAGCATTTGATAACCAGTTTCAACATTCAGCAGGCTAAGCTATTAGTCATGCATCTCAGCCCTTTCCTATTTACTTTCAAAACACTTAGAAATAATACAAGATTAGCAGTAGAATGTGTGTTTTTGGGTACATGGTACCCTGGTATCTGCTATTTCCACACACCACAGTTGTTGGGTCCACTGGGACCATTTTGTTTTGACAGAATATTTTGTGGCTTTCAGGCGCATAAATAACAGGGGCATAGAAAGGGCTGAAAATGTGTTTATTCTTCGAAGGTTTTCTTCTAAATCAGATACTAGAAAGATGTAGACAATGAGAATCCAGCTAGGTATTTTTCCTTTGTTTCTTTCCCCCTAAACTTTAGTCACACGGTAGACTGCTACAATTAGACTAAATTAGAAACAAGCCTTTCTTATGAGACAAATATAAGACACCGTTGCGTAAATTGATACAGTAATTCTTTCTGATGAATTATCAACAACAAGTTGCATTTATATAGCGCTGCACATAAAATAAGGTCCAGAGCAAGAGAGAAGGGGGAAGAAGGAGGTGACCATAAGTGCGGTCAACGAGGGCGATTTTCAGTGCCTTGGGTCTTTCATGCCCTCCCAACATGAAAGACCCTCTGCAAATGTAATTTTGTTGTTATTTTGTTGTAGATTTTGGGGCACGTAAAAGCATGTTGGAAAATCAAACTTTATTATCACAGGCTTAATACTAAATACACTGCAGGTGAGAAAATCAAGGTTCAAAGATACATTGAGACTTAGAAATCAGATTTTTTTTGTCCCATAACAATCCATTTTAGTAATCAGACCGTTTAATTAAAATCGGGATCTGCGTTTTTAAAAAAATCTAATTTGTAATTCCTGGCAGGATGAAATAGAAGATCTCCGTGCCGAGCGGTTACGTAAAGCTACTGAACGTTTGCGAAGTCCTGTAGTGTTCAATAAAGATTCAGCAGTGCGGAGAACTCATCTTCAGTCATTTAGCCAGTACGTGGAAAATAGACCAGGTAAGAGAGTCGTTAGATATAAATATTTAAATACTATGTAGCATTTAGTTCTGATTTGCTGTTACGAGGAAGCTCTTTAACTAGCTGAAATTAACCTTCAGCGTTCGGGTAAATCATTTCCGATCCTGAAGGTAGTCCTAAGAATTTTAAAACAATTTCTGAATCTGGCTCTTTTTTTCCTTGCTTTTTTTTCCCAGAGATTAAAAGGCAGAGATCAATACAAGAAGATGCAAAGAAGGGAAATGAGGAAAAAACGGCAATATGTGAAACAACTCAGAGAAAGCCATCAGAAGATGAAGTACTTAGTGTATATTTAATTTTTATGTGGTTTGGTGATTGCTGATTATTCCCTGGCCATATAAGGAAATGGCGTCTTTATTGGTAAAAAAAATGAGATGTTGGGTTTTCAGATGTCAATCTTGCACATTTTCAAAGCAAAGCGAACGGGGTGCACCACTGAATTAGTCTGCAGTGTAGTGATAATTGTCAGATAAAAGATGAATTTTTCAGACTTGCAGAGCCTCAGCATCCTTGAGACGTTTCCATCAGGGCACTTCCCATAAAGAGATTCCGGTATTGATCTACCAGGAGGATTTTAATTATGACAAAAGTAGATACTGCAAGCTTCAGTTGGAATGAAAAGTCACAGGAGACCTGCTAGAATTTCACAGACAACCCATTTTGTTGGCATGGGTTAATGGGTGTTCAACCTTTCCATTATACAGATCAGCCATGAATTACTAGCTGAATGATGTTTGCATTAATATAATATATATGATAATTTTTTCACTTAATTAATGGGGAGGTTCAGCACAGTGGGAAAATAGGCTGATCATCTGTAAAATTGATTTGTGAGGAAAACTGTGATGGCTGGTCGGGAGGAAGCTCTTATTGATAGACAGGTGCTGAAATTCAGGAAAGAGCTGGGACCTGTATTCTTTGGGCTGTGCTGTTTCACCTCCTTATCATTTTTAGGTTGATCATTGCTGTACACAATCATATAATGTGTACCGTAAGTGGTATCAGTGAGTATTTAGCATCAGGAAAGATTTTTGTACATATCAAATGCAAGGATGATTATTATTATTGTGTTTTTATTATACTTGATAAAACACAATTAAAGTTCACATCATTTTATGAAATTAAATATTTAGGCAAAATATAAAAACAGAAGCTCCTGATTTTCTACTCTATGTTTTAAAATTGGGGAAAAATGTGATGCCTTTTTAAATTGTACTGTGTGTAATTTATGTACAATCTTATTTTTTATATTGTTTAATAGAGTTTTTGTGCGTAATGTAATTTTTTTTCTTTTTCTTATGAACAGAAAGGGTTCAAAGACACCAGCCAGTACGTTGTAGGGGAATTGGCAGCACTGGAGAATGAGCAGAAGCAAATTGACACCCGGGCCGCAGTTGTCGAGAAGCGCCTTCGCTATCTCATGGACACAGGTACGGTGCCCAATTACACTGTAAACAGTTTTGGCAAATTGAGTGTTCACAAACTCTTATAGAGTTTGGAAGTGTGAATCTTTGAAGCCTGAATGTTCAGCAAACTGCCTTGAAAATGAAAGGCTGTGAGTCGCAGCCACCTCTCTGGGCACTGGTGATAAGAGTGCCTTCATGGGAAGTGATAACTCGCCCTGATACTGTGTGAGCCAGCACTATTGAACAGTGTGCTCATCCATGCAAAGCTGGAATACATATCCATGCCTCATTGATATGCTGCAGCAAAATGTGAGATCTCCACTGTTCTACTGATTCAGAGTAAAACAGTTGGCCTGCTGAAGCCATGTACTGCATGAAACCGTGTACAGTGCACGTGGAAGGTTGTATTGACTAAACAGCAGAAATTTTTGAATGCTGTTATAGATACTCAAATTATTTTTCACGAGAGTAGGTTTGAAGAATCCAATGTTCTGTTCAGTTTCTTTTTACAATAACAGTATGAAAACACGATGTCCCGTGATATGCGGATGTGTTACTTCATACACAAGTTGTTTTCTATAGATACCAGATTAAGATATAGGATTAATAAGAAGCCATGGTCATGGTTTCAATATAAGGAAATGCAACAACAGGATCAAGCAGTTGAAGGCACAGCCTTTTACCTGGTCAACATTGCTGGGATATCTAAGCTTCAGGCAATATGTGTACCACAACAATACTGTACTGATAGATTTATTTATTAAACTGAATTGTTAATGAGGGCTTTTGACCACAGCTAATACACACTGCTCCCTTAAAATACAATTTATATCCATAGAAATGTATAAAACAGGTTGACCAAACAGTCATGACACCATTACAATGCCTTATCTAAACAATAATAAATCTTTCAAAATGATGATATATTTGTTTAGGTAATGGGGCAGGTAAAAAATTAAGAGTTTTTGGTCACCCTGTATATCAATTAATTTAGCATAAAATAAATTCCTGCATTTGAATTTTAGTTACTTCTTTAGTCATGGTATATTAAGTTATGGGCTGTCTATTTACCCTGAATTCTAAATAACATGATTGTGCATAATTGAAAAATATAATTTTACCATATTTATTTGATATTTAAGAGAGGGCCGTGTACATTACTGCAATCAAACGCAGACCCATTTAGCAACACAATAACAATACGATATTGCTTCCTCTGTAATTCCCAGTATTAACCTGGAAAGAGACAAAACAACTCCCATATTTGTTGCAATTCACCTAAACCTTTACCAAGAATCTTAACTACAGTATATAGAAACTAGATCGCTTGCCATCACATGATAGAAGTAGAATTGATCAGCATGAGTCAACATGATTTTAAAAAAAGGTTTGGCGGGCGTGATATGCACCTTCAAAACATTTAGAAATGTTCAATCTGATTGGGGTTCTACGCGATGCACAAAATAAACTTTTGAATTGCTAACCTCGTTATAAATCTAGCAGTTAAAAGCAATTTATTCTGGAGTCATATTATTGAATCACACACACACAAAAAAAAACTTATTTTGCTTTAAGGCATATTATGCCTTTAAATATTTATCAATGCGTTTTTTTTTGGTTGCATGGAGAATAGCAAAAACATTTCCTTGCTCCCGCATTATTTTCCGTTGTGTGGTGGCAGCTCTCTAAAATTGTACCCAAATGCTAGGAGGAGAGTGGCATCACACTACAGATAACCATTTTTACCCCGGTTGCAGGCAGCAAAATTCAAAAGGACCAAGGCATTAGGCACCATATAAAAGGCAAAGATTATTATTATTGATGATGGACACCACGTAGCTGAGATAGCTTATATCAAGGTTCTCCCTCGCCTCCCATTTGATTAATATTATTGCAAACCTCTCTCTCTCTGGAATCTTGCACGATTCTGATGAAAATTATTGTAAATTGTGACGTTTCTTTCATCAAGAATTAGTATTAACACTGATTTGGAAAAGTAATGCTGTTCGTCAGAAGTTCATTACAAATAATGTAGCCTCGTATTAAAGAGATGTATGTTTTGAAAGCTTGAAAGGACCTTTATTGTTCACTGGATAAAAATGCATTTCTAATCACAGGATCCCTGGCACGCAGCTTAATTTTCTCTAAAATTCCCAAACTAGCACAATACAATAACTGCGTTCTAAGCGGAGAAGAAAGAGGAAAGCATTTTAAACGGTTCATAAGTTTCAGTGTTCATTTTTGTTTTTAATTTTGCTGTGAATATTAGCTTAAATCTAGAGGTATCTTCAGAAGTATGTGAGTTTTGTGAGTGTATGCGGTTCTTCACATTTTCTATTACGGTGTCCCTAGATGAATTGAAAGTAATTGGGGTGGTTAATTTATTTACATAGAGCAGTTCACAGTGCATTAAATAATAGAGATAATTGAACAAGAATTGTCAAGTGTGTAGTGATATCAGACATATTACAGAAGGGAATGTGCATAAAACTTCATTTCTATGCAGCCATTGTTTATGGTAATTAAGTACACAGATTTATCCCTTGGTTGCGTTCCAAGCTTATGGCAACTGCTATTGTTGTGTTCCATTAATATGTAATCAGGAAATAGTTTAATTTTCTAATCTGCAGTTTGAGAATTCACTTTATAACAACTCTTAATTACTGCATGGCCCTAATAATGCTCATGGTTACGAAAATTCAACCAATAAGGTAAGCAAAACAGGCTGCAGGGATTATCATTCCAGAGGTGGTGCTTCCTTAATGAACATGTTATTCCTTCACCAGAGGGAGCTCAGTGTCCTTCAGACTCTCACCCAACGCTTTATACTTAATACAAAAAAAACTTTACTCTGCGGAAAAAATGTGATGGAAAATATTAACTTTAAAAATGAATATAAAGATCTTGCAAATTTGAATAAAGTAAGAATCGTAGATTAGGTAAACCGTGCCAACTGGGAAATCACAGGAATCCCTCTTTCAGAGTCTTAACCTATGATCTATTAAATTTCCTCAAAGTATAAGAGCACTTCCAGGTGGGCTGTCTTCAGTAACATCTCTTCTCCCATCATTATCTCCTTGTCAGTTGCCACTTCTGGAATTTGAGCTCATAGCCTAGGCTGACACTCCACCGCAGTGTTGGAGGAGGAGGGCTGCATTGTCGGAGGTGTGGTCTTCAGATGAGACTTTAAACTAATTAACTTCCGGCTGCCTGCTTAGGTGGATATTAAAGATGTGTGGCAACTACTCGACAAGAGAAGGGACTTTCTCCCGGTGTCCAGTCCTTCCCTTGTTTCTTGCAAGTTTTGTCCAGGGTCATCCAGCGCCTTTCACATCCGCCTTTCACATCCTCCTGATGTGAAAGGCGCTACATAAGTGTAATTTTGTTGTTGTTGTTTGACCTTTACAGAACGGTCTTTTCAAAATCCAAACTGGCCAATGCAGCATTTTCCAAGCACAGGTTACGGTTGGATGTTATGTCTTCCACTCTTCATCTTATGGGCCAGATCTTCCAATGGAACTGGGGAAGCAATAAAACATTGTGTTATAATATGAACTAAGTTTCTACTATGAAGGGAACCTTGTTTTATTTGCTGCTGAATAATTTTTAAACAATCCACAGCTTCGTGTCAGAATCGGGCGAGGACTGATCAATTCCTCGAGGGCCCCAAAAACTAAATGAACCCACAGTGTCTTAGTTAGATGGCATCTGGTGGAGAATACATCTGGAAAGTGCATCATTCATCTAATCTCTACCAATAATATTAGGTTATCACTGTTAATCATCAGGTGAGAGAGAGAGAGAGAGCTGCGAGGTATTGTGATTACCTTGTGGGCACCAGTTTGGGATTCTCCACATGTAGATTGTTATGCAACTATTTGTTTCCAAGGTGGAGAAGGTCCTCAGTACATTCAAGAAGAACCAGCAGGACATTAAGGTTATCCTAGGATTGTCGAAACTCAAGTAAGCCCTCCCCCAGGTGCCAGGACCACATAAAGACCAATTAGGGCTACAAAATGTTTTCTCCACATGGGTTCTAACGCAACTGAATAGCCTTAATAACAGCCACAAGGACTTAGCCTTTCAGCACACTACTGCCCACCTCCCCTAATGTTATCAGGTTTCTGCTATAGCTCTTGCCCAAAGGCCTTATTCAAAACTTGGAGGTATTCTACTCTGTAACATTAAGAAGCCGTTCCTCAAAGAGGAAAGAAGTTAATTACACTCCTTGGCTAGAGAGGATTTATTCCAGTACTTTGCTCTTACAAATATGAGGTTTGAACTCGGCCTGGATCCGAGAGAACACCTCACACTGTAGTCCCATGATAGTCACCCTCATTTAAGTATTCAGATCGTATATCCAGGGGATTGGCTAATGACCGTAGATCTGAAGGACTTCTTACAGCCCCCATAACTATCATAAGCACTAAAGGAATGGTGTGTGACAACTATAAACTGTTGCTCATATCCCGGAACCTGCTGTGTTCACAGAGTCTAACAGTAACGGATCTTTGTTTGTCACATGGCTTCCCGATCGAAATGATTGTGTCACACCAGCACAGAACTGTGAGAGTCAACTCCATAAGAATTCTTGCAGGGGCAGTTTCCTTCTAGAAGATAGGAATTCCCAGTATTTTTAAATTGGATATTCAAATTGATGCCCTTCCAAAATATTGTTTTAGGGATCTGGGTTTTGTTGATAGTGGCCGCCATGTTTACAGTGCCAGATCAAATACTTATTTGAAGGACATAATTTCAACTTAGCAATTGCAACGCTTTAGACCACACAATGCTGATAGTTCTGCACCAATGGAACACTGTCAATCTTGGGTGGTCCAGAACAATATTCTTTTAGCCAACACCATTACAATCACATATCT
Source organism: Hydrolagus colliei (assembly GCA_035084275.1). Taxonomy (NCBI): domain Eukaryota; kingdom Metazoa; phylum Chordata; class Chondrichthyes; order Chimaeriformes; family Chimaeridae; genus Hydrolagus; species Hydrolagus colliei. The sequence goes on along the minus strand of CM068744.1, from coordinate 64,480,267 downwards.
CTTTGAAGTGCACCACTGACGCCTCGCTGTATATGTAAGCCAGGTGTGTTCAAGTACCTAAATCCAATAAAACTCACATATTGTTGGTTTGGAGCTGCATGGCTGGCAATGCAGGAATTCTAAGCCCCCGATTCAGTTCTGTTATTGACCCGACAGCATCATAGTGGATAAGGCACTTGCAAAGCTGGAAGAGATTCTGCCGTTCCCCTGAATACTAGTGCAGAAAGCGCAAAGTAAGACTGAGCACTGGGTACCTCAAGAGCATGGAGAACTCAATGATGGATCTCCTTTAGATGATGAGCAATCACAAGGTAGTCTACAGACGATATTGTTAACCTCCAAACAAATGACTTTTTCTTACACAAAGTTCAACTGAGGATGTTCTGTTGTCAGAAACAACAGCGAAGCTCCTACAGTCTTCTTGCAATGGTGCAAGAAGTTTCTTTAGCCCTCATCACGTCCGATCCTCCGATTATTCCGAAGATCAACTGGGAGAGGCCCTGGTGATGTGCAATCCATCATGCAGTCGACAAACTTTTTCAGACATGCTACCTGTAAATCACTTTTCAGGTTGCTGAAGGGGATGAACTATCAAGTAGCTGTCATGGCAGGTTATCTTGGATTCACAGTTGCCTGTCACTAACAAATGGAGGCAGTTTGTGTCGTGCCTTCTGAATTTAGGGCAGAATATAATTGACACTTACTATTCCTCCTGTCTTGTTTTCAGTGTGTGTTGAATGAGAAAGAACCTTACGTCTATTAATTGACCTATTAATTTCCACCCGTAGATCTGAACTTGATTGGTTCAGGTCTCTTATTTAATTTGCGTCCCAAGTTTATAAATGTATTCTCTCACGTGTTTATGAGCCTTCCCTTTGTGCTCAATAGTTATGAATCCTGACTTGGAAAAGAGTCATTAATACAGGGTTTGTCTTTGGTAGATATAGCTACAACTGTGGTATGTGATTTAATTGATGATAATCAATAATACTGTGTTCAATTCTGGTCACCACACTACAGAAAGGATGTGAAGACATTGGAAAGGGTACAAAGAAGATTTACTAGGATGGTGCCAGGATTGAGGGACTTCAGCTATGAGGAGAGGCTAGATAGGCTAGGGTTATTCTCTCTGGAGCAGAGAAGATTGAGGGGAGACCTAATAGAGGTTTATAAGACCATGAGGGGTTTCGACAGGGCAAATAGAGAAAAACTATTACCACTCGTTAAAATAGTTTAAATAGTTTCAAGGCGAAGTAGAGGGGAGCTGAGGAGAAATTTTTTCACTCAGCGGGTTGTTCGAATCTGGAATGCATTGCCTGAAAAGGTGGTGGAGGCTGATTCGATAACAACTTTTAAAAGGGAATTAGATCTTTATTTAGGGAGAACAGGTCTATTAGGCTATGGGGAGCGGGCAGGGCAGTGGGATTGAATCGCTCTTTTCAAAGAGCCGGCACAGACTAGATGGGCCGAATGGCCTCCTTTTGTGTCGTAAAATTCTATGAATCTATGAATCCTGAAAGGGGGTAGAGCTTTCATTATATTAATACTGTATTAGGATATCTGGCAAAACTAGTCAATGGAATTCCCATTCATTATTGGACTGCACCATTCTCCAGCCTTGCATTAGTTGCTGGTTAACTCTTAATTTGAATTTCTGAACATGGAGTTCCTGAAAACGCCGTTCCTGAGAAAGTGTTACAATAATAATAATAAATAATCCTTGCATTTGATATAGCATGTTTCACATCTTATCGCAGTCTCAAAGTGCTTCACAGAATATACTGTAAAGTGAATTGACTGTATATTTGTGGGTAAAATGTGGCAACTAATTGCTCACAGCAGTGTCCCACAAACAGTCGTGGATTGAAATGACCAATTTTATTATTGTGGGTTTTTTGGATGGATTATTATTAGGCGTGTGGAGTAAGGAAACTTAGGTTTTGCCCTGACCTGCCTGGATTCAAACACAGGTTGCACGCTTGTAAGGCGAGTGCTCTAACCACTGAGCCACAGGAGCTCCACAATGAGGACTAGTACCTCTGGATGCTCTCTTGTTGCATTTGTTCTGATCATTTTTCTGACAATTTTTCGTCTTCCTTTCCTGTCGGCTTTTTTTTCCCCAAAAGTTTCGCTTCCCTTTTGTTTCTGCTGTGCTACATTTCCATGAACGGCAGTCAATATTGCCTCTCCCGAGTGGCCATTATTCATACGAGTGCCCGGGTGGTGAATATTTCCAGAGTATCAGGGAGCACAACTGCTCAGTGTAAAAAGTCATCTTCGTTTGAAATTCCCACAGCATTCCCTCCAGCAGAGGTCTCTTGATAGCAATCATACTAAAACTTGTAGTTTTTTCCCATCTTACTAACCTAGGACTGCTAACAACAATGGTAACAGTGAATTAGCTTTCTGGCCTATTCTCTGCATTGCTTCACCAAGTGATGCCACTACCTACTGTACTACTGTACGGTGCTGTACTGCTAGAAATGTGAAGGGACGAACTGCTGCTCCAATCATCCTCCAGTAAAAAAAAATGACAGCCCATCCGCAGATCTCAGGAGGTGGACTTTAGTATGTAGTAGGCCATCTGCATCAAGTTTAGCGGCCCGCTTGACATGGACTCTTCTGAGTTCCAGGAAGAGGTGTTTTTTGCCTGCAGCCTGCCAAGCAAGGACACTATGTCCATCAATGGACAGGTAAGCACTGAGGTTGTTGAAGGGTGACAAGCGAGGCTGATTTATTTTGTGAGGATTCGCACACTTGTACAAACTTTTCTATCCATCTATCTTCGCCGCCTGTTTGGCCCAGTGTAGATCAGATGCATTCTGCCAAGCCAAAGAGTTCAGTGTTTGCAACTGTAATTGCATTGTTACAAGTTGGCACAAGAGGGACCCTCAAATGAATTTGAAAGCCAACTTCACAGGAGTAGTCATTACAATAGGAAGACAGACAGCCATTTGGAGTAATGTATCCCTTTTATTGCACAACTTTGATATGTAAGAATTAACCGCTAGTTAACCAGAGCTCTCCTTGTCTTTCCGCTGAGGAAGCAAAGGGAGGTCTTCTCTGTCTATGGAGAGGAACTAGTTTCGTAGGAGGTGCTCTGATCATCTAGAGATAAAAGTATAACAATGAAAAAAGGTGTTTGACTTTGTATTATATGTAGCAGGAGTTTGTCAAATCCTGGAATAATATTCCTCCATCCACATTTATTTGGGATTTGAAGCTATAATAAGGAATTTTGCTGCTGAGTACTTTAAGTATAAATCACTTAATTTGTGCAGTGTTTACAGGCAATTTTGATAATATTGGCTTATCATTTCTGCATATCACGGTTGGATTTGTGCACACATTTCAAACTGATATAATTTGCAAGCTTATGGGAAAGTTCCTAAAAATATATTTGATACGCTAATTTTACGTTTCATTTATACAATGACATATCTTGAACACGTTGCCAGTCACATAATAACCAGGCCTCCATTACTAATGTTTATCCAGGTATTCTAGCATTACGTTGCATAACGTCTTGTTTCTATTTATTTTTCCCTTAAGATCTCAGATGGTATGAATTTTTTCATGTTGGTTTTTCATAACCCAAGGAAACACTCATTCTCATCGTAGTCTGACTGAAGATTTAAACCAAAGTACGTGAGGTGCATAAAAATGTTTCCTGCTTAGAAATACAAACAGCACAGACAGGCTCTAAGTATATTATCAGGCAAGTTCTTTCAGAAACGTATTGCTAAAGAAGCTTAACATTAATTATTGTAACTTTGGGAAGATTACATCCACACTAGCCTTGTAAGAAGCAGCGTACACTTCTTGACCTCAAATGCTACAGCTTTAAGACATAAGAATGGCATTTTACCAACTTTAATGGGATAACCAGTATAATCTTTCAGCAGTAAGGGAAGAAAAAAGTGTTCCGAGCATAATACCCTTCTGAGTTCTGATAGAAGCTGCCCGTGATGTCTGCGGTGATCATGCTGCATTTGTCTGCACTTCTGCATTTCAAAATCTGACCAGAATTCTGCTGAAAACCTCCCAGTCTTCGCAGTTTGGTTCTTGGCCGACAGCTTTAAACTGCTCAGTCTGAAGGCAGGACCTATGTGACTTTAAGCTCTCTGTCGACTCCATTTTTTTTTCATTCTTGGCCAGATTTATTCTAGTGGGCTCCAGCAATGAACTTTTGTCTGCCAACTAACATACCTTCAGAAAGCTGAGATTTACTCCTACTTCAGATCAAATAAAGTATTCTCTTTACAGCCCCCACAACTCACTCAACGCACAAGCACATGCACACACACATGCAGACACGTGTGTGTCAAAAAAAAAGGTTTATCCTCATTGTTTCTGCGTATGCGATTTGTAGCCAGAAATGTTTGGAAGATTCTTGTGTTTCTCACTATCATTCTCTAAATTAGAATGGTGAACAACTTTTAACAGATAAATTGTTAAATGACAAAATCAATCCAGATTTGATCTGAAAAAAAATGAGCAACTTTTATTTTAGGAAGGACCAGCTATCTCTATATCTATTTATCAAATGTGTAAAAATGTGAATTTTTGCCTAACATATATTTCTACTTCCATGTGCATACATGCCTTTTAACTTCATAATTTATTCTGACGAAAGTGGACAAATGCATACAGTATAATATAATTTAGCTTTTGCTTTAAATTTCAAAGCAAATAGTGTTACACAAAACAAAACTGCCTTCTCATCCTCAAAATGTGTAGCCATCTTAGACATGGTGTCAGGCTTCAAGCATTCTTTAACAATCAGATGAAAAGGGATTTTAGAAGATTAGTGGAAGGGATGCTGAAGGCATTGTCACTGCATTTAGAGATGCACTACATCTATAAAGGTAGGAACTAATTGACAATTTGAATCAATTTTATTTTCAAAATTAATTTATGCTAAGATTTTAACATCAGCAAAGTGGAACTATAATAGGGGCCTATTTATATACATATCTTTCAGAAATATACACCTCTAATTGTTAAACTGAGTAAGAGATTGTATGTGCCATGTTGTACCAGCATGTGATCTACCAGATTAACATTCTTAAGAGAACGTTTCCTAGATCAAACCATTTGCTTTCCTTGCAGTTCTTTGCCCGTGCTGTTGTGTGTTCGAATTGGAAAATGTATAATCCGCAAACTGCTGGGTTTATTAAATGTTATAACATAACAAAATGATCAGAAGTCGGGAGAGGGCAAATATGTTCAAATACAGTGAGAGATTGCTATTGCAAAATTCTTTCAAGTACGCTGGAAGTAAAATAATAATATTTGAACTTATGGAACTCAAACTCTTAAAATAATGTGGAAAACAGTGTTCAGAAATGAATCGTGTGTTTGCTAATTGCTAAAAAGGTTGTAATTAGTTCCCGTTGCATCACTTGCAAATAGTTTAGCAGAGAACAAAGAGGGCAGGTGTGCATAATGTGATTTGTGTTTAAATTGCTTTTTATTTACTTGAGTTTTAATATTCAACAATAAAAATTGCACAGCTGCATCTACACTGATATATCCAACACCAGCATTTTTTCTTCTAAAATTATAGTTCCTTCTCACACAGAAACACCTCAAAGCACTTGAGTTTTTCCATTTGCGAAAGAGCTACAAATTTACTGTCAAGTGCAGCGACTTGTTTATTTGTAGGCAATTGATTATAAATAAGACTCCTGTAGAAAGCATAAGTTTACCATGTGCATTGAAACAAAATAATATGTGACCTAAGGGGGAATGGATTTTATTTGTACAGATAATTCTGTTTCTTACTGATCAATTATAGAAAATAATTTAATAAACTTGCGGTCTTTACATATCCTTAATCCTTCATAGCGAATGGGACTGCGGACATTTTGGTCATCAGCATCCCATGGCACCTGCCGCAAGCGAAACACAACGGCTGAAAGTGATTTAGACTCAGGCTCCACAGTACAAGATAGAGAATTAGAAAATTAATAGAAGTGATTTAAAGGCTATAATTTGATCTAAGGGTTCAATGACAGTTATCTCGACTCTTCTAATTTATGGTATTATTATCTGAACCCCTTGATGAGATTATTGTTTTGTAATTATTCTGAGTATCAATCACTTATGTAATTACCTTTTCTAGTGGCTACATGGATATGTAGAAAAATAAACGGTTGTTAATTAGTTCCCATTTTTAACATTAACAAAATTTATTGTCATAGTGTCAACTTATTCAAACATTAACCAAAGATACTTAAACACTCGATTCGTCGCAATGACTTTTCACGTTGATAACAATTTCAGTTAATACTGAACTTAAATTAATTTGCAAATCTAGAACTCAAGTCTGTTTCAATTTTCATGTGTTCAATGCCTTTCCCTGTTGTGAAAGGCACAATATAAATGTAATTTTGTTGTTATTTATTGTTGCTTCAAATGCTCGTGTGTGGGGAAGGGTTCCAGCATGTGTCAGACACCCAGTTGACAAAAAACATGTTTTGCAAATCTAGACGCATTGGCAACTTCTGGTTCTTAATTGGTGTATTTATTGATGTTTTTAGCCCACTTAAATGGTTATCACTTTTTGTACTGACTAGATAAATTGAATGAGGCAAGTTTTAATTTTATCAGCAATTGAATTGCAGTTTTTAACAGCAGTGCAAAAATTTGTAACCTCTCATATCATTGTAGATTGTAAATTAGTTACCCACCCCCCTCACCCTTCCTTGCTTTCCAGTGCTAACTGATAAAAGTGTGTAAATGTATCCAGAGTAATGTGATACTTGGTAAATTCGTTACGTAACACATCCTGTTGAGACAGCAACCAGTAGTTAATGGAAGAGGTGGGGCGAATTATGCAAAGAAAATTGGGACAGTCAACAGACATTGGCGTGATTTGGTGTTTTCTCATTTGAACTAGTAGTGTTTGCTGAGGTTGTAGTGGGTATGAATGGCTGCATTTTATTTTACTTTTTGATTTAGGGACTAAGGAAACATTAAACATTGAGATCCACGCTCCAGATAGTTATTTTTGCCCATACTTAAAGTCAACATCAAAGCATTTAACCGAACGTCATTAAAATTGGGACCAAGGAAATTGGAAGTGATAAATTCTCGAGTGGTAAGATTTCAGGAGTCTCTGTTGCTGATTGAAATTCCTTCTAAATTAAATTGATTTAATTAATTCACTTGCACTAATATGATCATTTAGCCCGTTTCTTTTGTAATGTGAAAGGTTTAATGAGAGACCAATCAGTGGATTCTCTGGTCAACGAATTTTAAGACATTTTTGCCTCATTCTCTTAAGATAACCCAATGACAAGCTCCAAAAATTGCACACAGTGGCGAATTATTGGCACAAGGCTAGGTTGAAGCCTTGTACTGCTGCATTGTAACCATATGCAAATCTACTCAACATAGGAATAGAATTTGGGGGTCTTTAAAAAAGGCACAAGTAAGTTGAAGACAGGGGCCAACAAATAAATGAAAGTTTGCCTAAATCCATCAAATAATAGAAGCAGTGTTAGGGCTATCCATGGTACTGAGCTAAACAGGAGGATTACTCCTGGGTTTTGCATCAGTTGTTTTCAGGTGGGTGGCCTCACTTGTCAAGACCCCGTTTACAGGAAAACATTCACATGGCACAGCAAGAAAAGAAGTGCATCTTAATGCCATCAAAGCTCAAAAATCAGTCATTAATTTATTCTCCCCCCCCCGACCCCCACCTCGATTGTTGATCATTTTTGAAACATCTGGCCCCCAAAAAGTCTTTGGAAGCCAAATATATAAGTAAACCAGAAGCATTTACTTTAACTATACCTCTTTGACTATCTCAACAGCAGCTGTTAGGATTTAGATAGTTTGACTTGGTGTGTATTTTGTAAAAAAAAATTCTGAACTGTATCACAGACAAAAAAAACTTCCTATTTTGTGTTTTTGTTACATTTAGAAGTTGGCATAAAAGTAAGTTTTTCTCGGCTTTTATAACTTGGGTACAGTAACGATTCAGAACGAGTGATGTTTTGAATGCTGACAGCGGAGAAGAGATGAGAGAAAAAATCCTTTTAAACAGCTTGTGAAATGTAACTTTGAAACCGTGCTTTGAGAATGAGCAGATTATGGCTTGCCTGGTGACTCCTTCCAGCTCTCTGGGCAATGAGCTGTTGACATTCTTGTGGGTCATCATCCAAGACAGGAGGGCAACTGCAGGGATTTAGCAGATAAATTCATCCAAAAGACCTTTATCCATTTCACTACTATTTTGAAAGGTTTTTGCATGATAGCAGAATCAGTAATGGCATTTAGTTTATCAAAGGAAACCCCATTTGAGATTTGAATGGCCAGCATAACAGCAACTCTCTTCCCCCACCCCCACCCCTTGCTGTTTGCTCCACTTTCATTATTGGTGTGTATAGTTTAAAGTAAAATACTGAATATATGAAGTTCGTAAAAATATGAAGAACTAATTGAGGCTGCTTTCTTTATACCTGAAAATGGCTCCAGTTAAAGGGATGAGGTGAAACGAATGTGTGATTGATAAGGAAGATTGATGGATGCTTCTTCTTTTTTAAAAAAATTGACTTGTCAAGACATTTGCTTTTATCCTTTTAAAGTTTTTTTTCGTTTCTTACCCCCCAAAAACCAAATGTGGCGCGATTCCCTAAGTAAAGTTGTCCTTGGTGCAGATCACTGTTTAATATAGGAACTTGTTCAAAGTTTTAACAGAGGAGAGACACGCAGATAGCCTGAATGTGCAGGAAAAGCTTCCCATAATGCAGTGTGTAAACCAGGGCTAACAAACACCCTGCTGCGTTGAAAAAAAACCCTAAAGACAAAGGCACAATGAAATAGAGAGCTTACCACCGCAGCTTTCAAAACGACAAAACTAGGCAAACTATACATCTCCACCGCTCCCAATTTTGTCAGAATGCTAATGAGCTAGCTCTGATCTTTACTCGGCTTCCCGTGTTTTCTACATCTTCAAGGACCACATGGCGCTAGGAAAATAAAGACAACTAAATGAGAATTTCGAACACTTTTTGTGTTCGGTCTTGGTGCTTTTCAGTTGACTCGCTCATTGAATATTCCAAGCTAAAAAGACTGCAACAGGGGGTTAGGTATGAACTTTTTAACTGGCTAAAATTTGTACAAAAGTAAATGAGTGTGACAGAGAAAAATATGAGAACAAATTTTGATTAATTTCCACTTCATAATATCAATGACACCTTTAGTTCCACTTATGGTTCTCCTACAAGAGAAGCTGATAAAGAGTGAATGGAGCCTTGTGTTCTTCACAGTGAATGTTTAGTGGTTTTTTAATAGCAATGTACTATATAAAGGCACCAGGAAGTACTCTGCATTAGCAGTTGAGATCAGTAGTTTAATAGGATGATCCCTTTTAGCTTTTGTTACAAGATTATTAGGAAGGATAGGTTTTCTGCCTCATCATTCCACAGTTTTAAGAGCCTGTTGTGCATAAGTGCTAAAATACAGGTTTCTCAATACTGTTTCTGTGTATAGTAAAAAGCCTTTTTAATGCAACACCTTTTACAGCTTTACCAGGTGATTTTGTCATTGATCTCTCATCTGCTTCTCTTGCTGTATTAATTACTTGAAGTGTTCTGCTTTTCACAAGCCCCTTGATGTTGTCTGTATATACAAAGTGGAAGAACAAGCCTCAAGCAGGCCAAGCCATTTCCCATAACTTGTCAGCATTTATATAGCAATATTAAGCTTCACCACTTTTACTCAAGTGACTAGTGGATGATTGAGAATTAGTGTCCAGTGCACTTCAATAGAATTAAAATGATTATACTGCATTTTGTTTGTTGACAGTGAATCATTCCTCATAACTGTTTAAATATATTTTATATATATATCAAATCTGGCCAATATTAACATGAATATTCGCACAAACAGGGTGGAACTGAAATATTAGCTTAATCATCAAAAAAATTATAAAATTGAATGCAGTTCACAATAGCTGCCAAAACAATGTTTTAGAAAAGCATTACAATTTGATTGGCGCAATAATTTATTTTGTGAACTTTCATTCTTATTGAACATTTTCAAGAAAGTTTCCAAACGACAATACACTACTGTATCTTAATCATAAAAAAATCTTCTGTTTGTAACGTGGCAACAATGTGATTAACACAAAATTGGACACTCGAATGTTGTGCAAAAATGAGCTGGGTAGCTATATTTAGAGTAGAATAATTTCATGTTTGGGCCAGACTAACTTCAGATTGGATAAATAAACGCATTTAAAAAAGAAGCATTAGATTGTGTATTCCAATAACTGTTTATGCTCGGTGAAGGGAAGGAATGCTTCCTTACGTAAGCATAATTGTGTAGGAAATATTCTTTATAGACAATGAACCTTAAGTATTGTTGACTGAAATATAATTAAGAAGCACAGGATTCTCTTTACAGTTTCCATAGGGTCAATCTACCCTATGATAAAGATAAAGAAGAGTTACAGAAGAGATTTGTAGGAGCTTGACAACATGTGAAGTGAAATTAAATTAGCACCATCTTCTAAATCTCTTAAAGCCAAGGATTGTTTGTTCTAGCTGATGCTATTAGTTGAACAGTGTTATCCCTCCACATGCAGAAAGAAATGGTGTTTGCTGAGGGGAATTATGTGGTGCAGTGTGATGGATACTGTAAAATACAAATTTGACTAGCTGTCGGTATTTCCTGTAAACCTAACCCAATTCTCCGTGAAAATACACAGTTTAGAGGGCTTAAGTAAGGAATCTTAGAATTTGACTGTGGGTTTTCTCCAGAGATTGGCAGATCTAACCATGTAAAGTTAAACAAGCAAAAATTTGTTGTACGGTTCTTGTTTTTCTTAAACGCCAATAGCACTAGTTTTAAACCACAAAAGCAATGTGCTTTCCTATCTAATCTTGAGATTAGGTATTGTGACAGAAGCTAAACTGTCTTTTTATGGTGCCAGAATACAACCTCTTTTTCTCTCTCTCGCTCTCCCTAACAAGACTGGTCTACCACCATAGCCCACTCAACGTAATTAAATCAATCCTTTGTACTTGCCATTTTCTCCTCTAGTGACAGTGCTAGATCTGATTATATGCTTCATGCATATTCAAAGTGTGATGCTGACAGCTCTTTAATGAGCTCTTACTTAATCAGTAGGAACAATGTCCATCTTGTTCTTTTTTCCTCAGACATTAGAGATAGGAACAGTCGAGCAAAAATGAAACATAAGGCATTAATCTGCAAAATATTGTTCTTCTAAATGTGCAAAAGCCTGCAAAGTTGCCTTCTGCTCCATAAAAGTCTGATCAACAAATTGGATTAATAATATTGGATTAAATACCAAACGGGTTGAGATGAAATGAGAAGAGCTTGTTGTGATCAGAGACATTAATATTTCTGTAATTTGATAATACTGTCTAGGTCCTCAATTGGAATTATGAATAACAGGATTAATTTATCTCTTGTGGTGTTAGTTACCTTCTTTAAGCCTTTTTATTTTTGAAACAAAGACTCAAATGAGTATATCAATTTCTACACCAGAAAGGTTTTTTTTAAAGAAAAAAATCCTGCGTCATTTTTTAGTACAACTTTGCACAGTGCAGACATTAATATTATATCCATACACTGAATTGTAAAAGCTAGTTTTCTTGCTACAGATTTATAGCAGTAAAATACTGAATGCACATGCTATTTTATTGAAGAAGAAGGATTTCATAGCCGGACAACTGCCGTTTTCTTGGATATTCCTTCTTTTGTTGTTGTCCAGGGATTTGTGCCTATCGCAACCAGACTCACGTGACTGGTGTCAGTTTGTCACCCGGCTGTATATGAATACAATTTCTGCTACCTAGATGCCGGATTTAGTTTCACCGTAAATCACAGCAACCTTTTATTCAATTCAAAGAAAAAACTTGTTAACTTTATATCCGCTGAGATGCACAATTGAGGAAGAATATTTTAAGGTAACTGCATTAAAATGGTCTTGCAGAACTTTGTCCTAATTCTGTATCTCTGCTGCCGACAGTTTTGACTGCAGTATTCTGGTTCTTGTGAATTGGTTTTTTGTTTTTTTTAAAACATTTTGACTTTGCTCAGGTGTCTTAAAAATATATATATTTTTAGAATTATGGTTGGCTGGCCTGGAATAAAATTTAAAAAACACAAACTCAACTTAATTTATATTTACGTAGCTTGCAAACTCCTTTGTAACCCACTGACAGAGAAGATTTCTGATTGCTGGAGTCTTCCTTCCTTTCAATCATTTATTTGAAATGCATAATTTTTTTTCCATTGTACGTTCTAAAATGACATAACAAGATGTTTCACTCGTTTAAAATACTTTCAGTATGCAGAACAGTCTCTTTTCCTGGTAAAATAATCTTCCACAGCTTCGTCTCTTTTAGTTTTTCACAGTATTTTATGGTAATGATGTGTTTTGGGATTAAACATGCTGCTTAATCATAGGTATCTACTCTGTGTCAATATTTCAACAATTGATTTAATTTATTCTTTGTCTAAAGTGGACTATTTGCAATTTATGAAGCCAAGTGTGAAGTATTTGGTTAATATTTTGAAGTTTAAAGGGGATTCTGCCACAAATAAAATTTATTAATTACCTAATGTACTGAACTGAAATACTGTCTCAGGTCAGAATATTTTTTCAGCATCTTGGGGGAAAAAATCTATTTAGAATTGATTATTTTCAGTACTTTTATTGCTGCAAAGCTTAATTTTCTTTGCCTAATGCATTTGGAATTTATTGTAAATCTGCTGTGGGTAAAACCAGATTGTTACAGTGCTTCAATTGGATATTATGGGAAATAAAGAGGGGTTAGTCATATAAAAAATAGGAATTGTATTCCTGTGTACATTTGGAATTCTTAATATATCATTCACACCTAGACTTAGGAAAACTACAATATTATAGTAGAAGTCAATTTCAGTCTGTTCTGTTCATATCAATTTTTAAAACATTTTTTCTAAATTGATTTTATTTTTTGTGTTTTTTTTCTAAAAATGGGTTGTAATGGGACGGGGGAAAGATGTAGGTTTGGAACACTATCCAATACCAAGATTAAATCTATTCCACATTGATGGAATGAAGTCCCTTTCTGCCGGTGTGCAGTGCCTTGTTGACACAGACCTAATAATGGGCAGTGAAATTGCACTCTTCGCCTTGCACAGCACAGTAACAGCTTTGGCCAAGGTGACAAACAGCAATTTTGTCCATGTGACTAGGACTCTCTCTGTCTTCTCATCCTTCTTGACCTCTCTGCTGCCTTCGATACCATTGACCATTCTATCCACCTCCACCACCTTTCCTCGCACCTCAACCTTCAAAGTAACCGTCCTTGAATGGTTTAGATCTTATCTCTCATACCATCTCCACAAGATGAAGGCTTCTCATTCTCGTGCGGTGTTCCTCCGGGCTCTGTTCTTGGTCCCCTCCTCTCAATATCTAAATGCTCCCTCTTAACGACATCATCCACAGACATGGGGTCAACTTCCACATGTATGCAATGATACCCACTGTATTTCTCTTCCTACACTCTCGACCCCAGGACCACTGATGTTCTGATTGAATGTCTGTCAGATATTTAGTGCTAGGTAAGAGCTATGTTTCTACAGCTGAATGTCAATAAGGCCAAAGCCCTCCTGATTGGCTCCCATCAACGCCTAAACACCTCGGACACTGACAGCAACACCATCCATGGATGCATACTCCACCTCACCGAGCCAGTCTGGAACCTTGGTGTCTTGTTTGACCCAAACTGTCCTTTCTACCCCACATCTATGCCATGACTCACTGTGTCTTTCCCCACCTCCTCAACATTGCCAGGCTCTGCCACTGTCTCAACAACCGGCTGCCAAATCTCTCTTACATGCATTCATAACATCCAGGCTTGATTGCAAACTCCCTGCTTGTTGGCCTCCCCAACTCCTCACTCCATAGGCTGCAGATCATCCAGAACTCTGTAGCCCTTGTCCTCTCCCGCACCAGGTTCGGTGACCCTATTACCCCCATCCTCATCCAACTTCACTGGCTTCTCATCACACAGAGGATACAGAGTGATGGGACGTCAGTGGAGAGTTCAAGTTGCTACAACAACAACAACAAATTACATTTATAGAGCGCCTTTCACGTCGGGAGGACGTCCCAAGGCGCTGCACAGGAGGCGTGATTTCTCTTATTTCAAAGCTCTCCAGGGCCTTACTGCCCCCGCCACCCCCCTCTCCTCTGGAGCTCCTGCAGCTCAGCTAGAGCACTCGCCTTAAAAGCATGAGACCTGTGTTTGAATCCAGGCGGATCAGGGCAAAACCTTGGGCAAGTTTCCTTACTCCACACACACGCCTAATAATAATCTGTCCAAAAAAAACAATAATAATAAAATTGGTCATTTCAATCCACGACTGTTTGCGGGACACTGCTGTGTGCAAATGGCTGCCACGTTTCGTCCACAAATATACAGTCAATTCACTTTACAGTATATTCTGTGAAGCGCTTTGAGACGCTGATAAAATGTGAAAAGCGCTATATCAAATGCAAGGATTATTATTATTACCTCTGCAACCTCCTACCAACCTGCCTGCTACCTCTGCTCAGTGGTCTCCAGCCTTCTTCACACCCCCATCTTGTCAGGCTCACCATTGGCAGGCGGGCCTTAAGCCACTCTATTCCCATTCTACAGAACGCCATCCCACAGTGCCTCTGGGAACCATTCACGGTGCACCTCTGTCAAATATCCTCTGTAGTCAGTCCATCCTAGTCATGCAACAAGCGAGAGATCTGGGTTTGAATCCAGCACGGCGAAAGTTGAGCAGGTTTCCTTACCCCCCCCCCCCCACACCTGTGTTTACCTAGCAGTAAATAGGAACCCGGATATTAGTCAAATAGTGGATCACTTTTCCTGGGATAATAATTCCTTCATTAAAAAATTATAATCTGGTCACTCAATCCACATTGAATATGTTGAATGTTGTTAGTCGATTGGCAGATTGTTTTCCAGGAGTCTTAATTGCTCTTTTTAAAAATATATATCATAGATCATAGAATTTTACAGCACAAAAGGAGACCATTCGGCCCATCGCATATTTTGTCACTTAATCCACGACTATTG
The DNA here is from genome assembly GCA_035084275.1 of Hydrolagus colliei. Taxonomy (NCBI): domain Eukaryota; kingdom Metazoa; phylum Chordata; class Chondrichthyes; order Chimaeriformes; family Chimaeridae; genus Hydrolagus; species Hydrolagus colliei. Next base: position 64,465,160 of record CM068744.1, on the reverse strand, counting down.
GTGGGACACTGCTGTGCGCAGTTAACTGCCCCATTGTACCCACAAAATACAGTCAATTTACTTTACAGTATATTCTGTCTCAAAGATGCTATAAGGCGCTATATCAAATGCAAGTATTATTATTATTGATATTTATTGCAACATGTCGAATAGTACTGTGTTTGGCAGATTTCTTCCCCCTCTGTAATGTTTGGTCTCTGTGTGGAGTATGTCGGTCACCATTTTGCTTTTTTGTGGGCTAGAAAATCTGATTTGATGTTGTAGGAGTGGTAGCGAAATTATTTAATCCTACCGAATTGTCGTGAAACTGTTATCTTATCACGGAAATGCATCTGGAGAGGTGCAAAAATGCTATTTTATACAAGACCAAGATCTACATGGATTACTACAACATAATTCAAAGAGCAGTAGGCTTCTCACTATATCATCAGAGCTGCAGAAGATTGTAAAATTTACAGAGGCACCAGCAGTAAACTTAGCTGATTTTCCAACGTGATTAATCAGGGCTCCACTCTTAGGATTCACAGCAATGCATTGCGTGAGCAAGGATTAAATTCTGATTTTTTTCCTTTCTACCAATTTTTTTTTATCTTGCTCCAGTCAACTGTTCCTTACCAGATATACTGCTTGATTTTCTTCCTTTTTGCTCATTATGTGTCAACTTCTGAAAATTACTTTGGCCCACAAAATACACAATCAATTCATTTTACAGTATATTTTGTGAAGCAATTGGAGACATCTCAACGATATGATAAACACTATATCAAATGCAAGGATTATTATAAAGCATAAGGGTACTTACTGCACTAGGCAGTACTGGGTCTATTGTATTCTATAGTGCTTGAATATGATTCAGAGGATTCATATCTCACGCATGCTACTGAAACTGCATCATTTATACTGCTGGGTGATTTACCAAAGAAAAAGAAAGGGATGGTTGTGGTTGCAAACCAATGCTGTGGAGGTCACCTGCTTCCTGTTCCTGATTTTGGCTGTGCTTCACAAACATTTTTTCCTAGGATGTTCCCTGCTCATGAAGCATTAACAGAACCATTTTTGAAATGTAGATGTTTCATATTTTTATATATATATATATATAATTTATATGTAAGATGATAGTTGCATTTCGCCCACAAAACACGGTCAATCCATTTTACAGTATATCTGGTGAAGCAATTTGAGACGCCTCAACAACATAATAAAAAATACTACAGTATATATATCAAGTGCAAGGATTATTATTATACTTTTAGATAGGTCCCAAGAACAATCCTTGAAAGGTTTGGACAAACATTTAAAGAGTGAGAATATAAAATGTTACAGAGAATGAGAATTAGGATCGCAGTTGTTAGCTCCAGTGGACCAAATGCAGGCAGACCCCATAAAAGCATGAGCTCTTTTATAACATGGAGTTTGAATGGCACAAGCGAGAGACCTGGGTTCAAAGAAACTTGCCCAAAGTTTTACCCTGCTTGGAATTGAACCCAGGTCTCTTGAAGAACACTTTGCATCAAAATACAGCTGATCATTTCACCTCCCAAGCCTTCATGGATCATCTCATTTTAGCTGTTTCACTCATTCCCCTCCCATTGGCGACAGCTGTGTTGGTGTTCGAGTGGCATGTTTGCCGGTACTGTTTCCATGCTCTGCCTGCTGCTCCATGTTCCAGTTAGAAAGTATAAATATTTTTGATTTACCACCAGACTTTCCAGTTTGTGCTGAATTTCCTTTGATTTAATATCTTTCGGACTTTTTCTTTTTTGTCGTGATGGAGGTGGGATTCGGGGAGGCTGAAGTAGGTTGCGGGGGACGGGGTTACATGCAAGGACATATGGCAAATCTGCCATAGTTCATTCACACAAAGCCTCTATGATAGTCATGCGTGTAACTGGAAAATAGGATACTTGGCCAACTGGAGCATGAGTTGGAACATTCTGCTTAAAGATCTATTTCAGCCCACTGAAAGCTCAATGGGTGCTGTTTATTCTACAACTACATGTAGCCTCAAGCTCATAGATGTTATAGATGGTATAGTTTGCAGTAGCAAATACTAACTGGATTAGTCCTACTCAAGAGTATATTCTCTATAGCCTAACCAGACTGGTATTGATGACTGCCATAAAAATGTTTGCAGTCCAAAGACTTTCTTGACTTGTCAGCCTAAGAAGTGAAGAGGGAAGTGCTGTGTAGTAGTGCTCACTGGCAATTGTGGGGAATAAAAAGAATGGCAATTAGGTCAAAATTAGACTGAAAGAAAGATTAGCAATGAGACAACTCTCTGTGAGTACAAGCTGTTATGATGGTTTGTGAATCCCCAAGTACTGTATACCTCTAGCTTTGTGAAGCTGTCCTATTTTTTAACTTGTTGATTGTGTAATATCGGGTTGATGGACTTCACGTTACAAGTAACTGGCCTACTGTCCTGCGCGATTTGAAACCTCGTTCACTTCCAAAGTGTTTTGTTTCTTTTTTTCAGGGAACAATAAAGAGGAGGAAGAAGCAATGATGCAAGAGTGGTTTGTGTTGGTGAACAAGAAGAATGCCCTGATCAGACGACAGAACCAGCTTTCACTATTGTAAGTACACGGTCAGAATCATACAAATCACAATTTTTATTTAAATTCCCAACAATTTCTGTATATCTGAAATGGGAATTTTCTGTGCTTGTGCTGTACGTTTTATTTTGAACTTAAATTTTTTTATATATAAAAAAACTTTAAACGGCACAAAGGTTTGTCCCACCGCAGATTGCGAAGTTATTTCCAAGATAAAACTCAGCAAAGTGACGAAATGCGCCGGTCATTCCTGTGACTGTTTGAAGTGTTAAATTCTGTAGCTTTAGTTGGGAGGCCATATAACATAGTTTCTTGGCCTGTGCAAGAAATCTCTGCAACCACTGAGAAATCACAGTTGAACCCCAAACCTGCCCTTATCCAATGTCTGCACAAATATGTCTTTCAGCAGGTGGCACTGCACAGTTATTGATCATGAATGACAATTCTTGCCAACATTACCTATTCTCACCTGAGCCATGGAAACCAATTGTAACATCCCTCCCTGCTGCCCACCTAATAATCCTTTAACCTTGGAATGCATTCAGTTATGGAGCTCCTGTAGCTCAGTGGTTCGAGCACTCGCCTTACAAGCGTGAGACCAGGGTTTCGAATCCAGGCAGATCAAGGCAAAACCGTGGGGAAATTTCCTTACTTCACATGTCTAATAATAATCTCTCCCCCCAAAAAAACACAGTAATAAAATTGGTTATTTCAATCCATGACTGTTTGTGGGACACTGCTGTGTGCAATTGGCTGTTACGTTTCGCCCACAAATATACAGTAAATTCACTTTACAGTATATTCTGTGAAGCGCTTTGAGATGTTGATAAGATATGAAAAGCGCTATATCAAATGCAAGGATTATTATTATAATTATATGAAGTGTGATTTCTGAAAGCTGCAGTTGAGACCCAAGAAAAAGCAAAAGGCAATTGGAACAAAATCTCGTTTTCAGTAATAATAGTGATGTTAAACTCTTATTGTGTACTACAGTACTTTCTTTTTAAAAATGGACATAACTGGAAAGTGTAGTCAATGAAGGTTTGTGTATCAGTTGTTTGGAGTAGATTAAAGGTGTGAGAAAAGACAATGGTCAGCCCAGTAATCAATGTATCTTAAAGGTTGCTTTTAGTCAGTAATGATTTGTTAATTAACGTATTGATGAACTTTTGTAACTTGCCTAGGGAAAAAGAACATGATCTTGAAAGACGTTTTGAACTGCTAAATCGAGAATTACGAGCGATGCTAGCAATCGAAGGTAAGGGATCAGTGATGGCAGCATTTTCTGTCAAAATTATCCAAATTGTCTTTACAAAGATCTAATTGTTTCATTGTTTTAGAATCATATATAGTGATGAATTCTTCAAGACAATAACTAGACATGTGTTTGGATTAATCATTACATATGGCGATATCTAACTTTTTATGGCAAAAAAAACTATGACCTACCATTATTTGGAAATAAATTCTTGCATAAAAACCTGAATAAGACTCTTGGTAGCCTAGATGTATTCATGTCTATGTTGGCAGTATCTGTCTCCTAAGTACTGTTTACATTCCAGATACTCTAGACTTGCATTTACTCAAAAGGAAGATGCATATTTTAAAAATATTGCAGCTCTGCTACCGGAAATGTATTTTTTTGAACAGATGGCATCTGGTATCAGAGTTTTCAGCTGAGCTTTAATCCTTTTCACTGTGACATTGTCTGCAAAATAAAACAATTGCAATCAATGCAAATTGATTTTGCTGTTGTGTATTGACCCTGTTAACCTTTGACTGGCCACAATTATGTCTTTCTTCACCTGATAAGATACCTGAGCCATTATAAATCAATTCTAATTTATTTCACAGAATCTGCCACCAGCATAATCAGACTTGAATTAAACAACAATTGGCTCACCTCCATATTGCACTGGGTTATACTGCCACTGCGTGTGCTTGTTGCTTGCGGAGACTCAAGCAGAACAAATTGTTTTTGTAGAAGTTTCTTTGCAGAGGAAAAGGTGTAAATCACAAAAGATTATACAGTAGTTTTCTGAAAAAGCCTGCTCAACATTGATGCATATTGGTGTCTTGCATTCTTATGAAATAAATGTGAAATACAGATTATTCTATTTAGTTACCAATACACTTAGAAAAGTATTGACAAAGTTATGTTTGGTTCTAATAAATAATTATCCTGCATTTGATATACCACCGCCTTTCAGATTCGAAGTACATATCAAAGTGCTTTACTGGATTTACTGTACTTTGCATTTTGTAAGGTGTACAGTACAGAGCAAAAGTCAAATGTGAATCTTCAAAGGGGGTTTAATCTCATAAACCTGTTGCTGTGTGCATTAATTATGATCTGAAAACAGATTTAGTTTTTGTGATTTTTTTCTTTATTTCATGGCACCTGTAAATTTAAATTTAGCACAAAACTTTCCGAACCAAGAATGAAACTGAGCAAAAGTGAGATCCGAGGATGGTCTGAGCTTGGAGCACGTCCAAGTACTTTGTGCTCCTCAAATACTGACTCTTTTTAAACAGAATATTTTACCTGAAAACACTCAGCCCAACAACATTCATAATTTTACAGTAATTTTATGACCTCATGCATGAACAACACCAGTGTATAAATCCTGATTCAGATCACACTGCCCCGAACTGTTAATAAAAGAGACAGACACTGTATGTAGTACAGGCTTAGAAATGATTAAAATCGAAATACACGTTTGAATATGGCATTTCCCATCTTTAATTTAGCAAAAGGTAACTTTTTTCATTAACGGAAGCATTAATTATTTAATCACAGGATGTTATTAAAATATTCCAAAAAATATTTATTTACATCACAGAATATTTTCTAAATAATCCATAGTGTTCCGTTGCCTTTGGAGCCATAGTAGTATCTCACATTGGTTGCTGTTTTCAGTCAAAAATAACGCATATTTATTGGAGTAAATAATGATCAGCCCTCCCTATTTCTGCAGATCGTGCCATTCACTGAATGTCAGTGAAACATTCGCAGTTAGTGGGTCCCATTCATAACAGTGTTTTGCAGACAGATAAACTGATTTCTTATGTTGATGATAGAGTAGAGTAGACAGTTCAGTGGACTGCGTGGGACCCATTGATGGGGTGATTGGGGGGTAGGGTGGGGGGTGAAGGCAGTTTATCAAACTTTTCTTGACCCATTGATGTCAGTGGCACGTGGAGCCTTCAGTTTGGAGTCGCTGGCCATTGTATATGCAGACAGTTTCTCCTTGACCACTTGACAAAACGGTGATGTGCTGCTCAGCAATCTGAAAGGGCAGTCAGTGTTCAGTGTGCAGTGTGGCAATTGAGATACCGGGTTTGAAAGCTGGACGGTGCTGAAACATACACAGCGATTCAATGTGTGGGTTGTTGTAGGATCAGCAGGCGTAGCTAACAAAGAAAGTTGCAGATGCGGTAAGCTTATCTTTAAAGCTGCATCACTTTCATATCACTCGATCCATTTACAGATGGCACAAGAGCAGAGGACACTGAAGAGTTTGTGTTTTTTCAGTGCAATCTTTGTAGTGAAACTTTCAAAGTACTGAATAATCCTTGGGGTGTGTCACAATAATACTGTAAAAATTGAATAACATTTGAACTGGATTAGACAAGTGTGGCCAATGCATAGAAATGTTGGGACAGTTTAATAAATTCTTGACTAGCTCTCTTTTTTTTCCTAAATTACATCAATAACTTTCATTTTCATTTGGTCCAGGATTTTTGTTTTCTGAAAAATATACAGTACTTGAAATGTTAGTTTAAATAGTTCGATATTTTTCACATCTATGTCATTACACATGAAATATAAGTAGTTTGTTACAAATTCCAGTTGTTTGTAATGTTCCACGTAGGTATGTCCTGTAGCTCAGAGATTAGAGCACTCGCATTGCAAGTGATAGACCTGGGTTCAATTCCAGGTTGGTCAGGGCAAAACCTTGGGCAAGTTTCCTTACACGACACACTTAATAATAATCCCCCACAAAAGAACAATAATAATTTGGTCACTTCAATCCACAACTGTTTGTGGGGACGCTACTGTGCGCAATTGGCTGCCGCGTTCCACCCACAAATATACAGTCAATTCACTTTGCAGTGTATTCTGTGAAGCGCTTTGAGACGTCTAGAAGATGTGAAAAGCGCTATATCAAAAGCAAAGATTATTATTTATAATTATTTACATTAAATCCCATGAAGCACTTTGAGACCTGATAAGGCGCTGTATAAAACACAAACATTATTATTAAAATTATTTTGTCAATAAATCATTTGAAATAATTGTGCATTATTTTTACATTGAGGAGTTTAATTAGTGAGGTATAAAATAGTGAATGGTCCTGTTATGAGCTTGTAAGACATTTTAATTCACTAATCAGGTTTTGCTGGCAGCATTCATTTAATTGCAAATATTAGTGACGGGTCAGGATTTTAAAGTGACTGGATTGAAATAAAAATGAAATGCTCTACTGTGCGCTGTTTTTAAAACCTTCTCTTGATCATATTTGAACACAAAAAAAGTATGGTATTTGGGAGGTTTTTTTTAATTGCCATAATCTGAAAGGACATTATTATCTCCCTGATTCTAACACGTTGGTGTCAGATGCATGTTTCAGCAGTTTTGTGCATTGGCGAAATACCAGCGACTGGTCTTGAGTACCTGCTCATGTTTTGTTTATACATGGCCTCGGGGTAGTGTCTAAAACATTCTGTTTTTATTGTTAACCCACAAAATGGATCTTACTCAGGATTTTGGACTCCTTTATTCACTCTTGGTTTGTAGTTTGAAGTGCAAGCTCTTCTAAAAGGATTTATGCATAGGTTCACTATTTTTTGTAGTTACGGTTTATATGATAAGCTTTTTTATATTTAAAATCAATATGTAATCCTGTGAAGGAGCTTATCCCCTAAAACCCCATTTGTAAATCTATTTTAGCTTTGTTGCATGGTGCAGCCACAGTATTCCAAAGATTGATTAGGTCCAGCAGGAGAATCCTATCAAATGGTCGCTCTGATGATGTTGCACACTGTTTCAGGAATGCCAGTTGACTGGGATTGGAGATAAGACTAGATTGCAATCCCCAGTGCATCATTCACAACAAAATGTTAATTTTCAAAAATGTACAGCCTAATTCACTGAAAAGACGACTTCGATAGGTATACACCACCCGTGTGCCTGGACTTTTTGTTAGTACCCGGTTCGTCCACATAATTCTGCAAGATCAGACTAAAATGTATGTGGTTTTTCATCAAAACGTAGCTAGATTTTAGTCCATTTCCAAGAAACAGTTTAAAGGGGATTAATTGACGAATTAAGCATTTTGTATGAATTAACACCCTATTGATTCTCATGCTGTATTTACAGAATGATGTTTATGAGTCATATTTTCTTTATGCGTCTATTCAAAATATTAAACATTTTAGTTGATTTGAGGATTCTTTTTAAAAAAAACTAGGTGCATTGAATGCATTCTGCTGCTGGTATAATCTTTTACTGAAAGTATGTATTGTTAGTGGCTCCGATCGTTCTTTCCTTTTATATGAAGTTGAGCTCAAGTATGACTTGGTAATATTGGAAACAAAAGCAGGGCTTAGCCCAGCTGTGCCCATCCCTGTTATGGCAACAGTAAAGAATGAAATTAACTGATTTCTTGATTTGATTGTACAATAAGTTGTTACAGTGCTTTTGTCTTCTAAGATAAACTTGCAGATTATCTCACATTGAAAGAACTGTGTACAATAACCTGATCACTTATCTTACTGCAAAACTACAAATGTACGCATTCAATTCCTCCTTATAATAATAATAATTCTTGCATTTGATATAGCGCTTTTTACATCCTATTGACGTCTCAAAGCTCTTCACAGAATATACTGTAAAGTGAATTGACTGTATATATGTGGGCGAAACTCATTCCATTTCTGCTTCAACCTTTCTCAGTAGTTTCATAGAATCATAGAATTTTACAGCACAAAAGGAGGCCATTCAGCCCATCAAGTCTGTGCCGGCTCTTTGAAAAGAGCAATTTAATCCCACTCCCCAGCTCTCTCCCCGTAACCGCACAAACCCGTCCTCCCCATATAAACGCCTATCTCTCTTTTGGTTTGTAATACGTTTACAAAGCAAACATAGTTAATAATCCTTATAAGAATCCTTGATGCAGCACCTTATCATATTTTTACTGTGAAGTGTAGTGATTGTGACCATCGATGTTCTGACAGCATGTCTGTCCGACATTGAGTCCTGGACGAGGGACAACTTCCTCCAATTGAATGTGAGCAAGACCGAGGCCCTCCTGATTGGCTCAAGCCAGCGCCTCCGCACATCGGGCGCTGCCAGCCTCAACATCCAAGGCTGTACTCTCCACCTCACAAAGCCAGTCATGAACTCGGCATCACGTTCGACCATAAACTCTCCTTCCTCCCCCACATCCGCTCCTTGACCGGCACCGCTTATTTCTACCTGCGCAACATTGCTGGGCTCCGCAACTACCTCACCTCCCCACGCTGCCGAAACACTCGTGCACGCATACATCACCTCACGGCTGGACTACGGAAACTCTCTCCTCGTCGGCCTCCCCAGTTCCTCTATTCACAGGCTGCAGGTCATCCAAAACTCTGCAGCCCGTGTACTATCCCGCACCCGCACCCGCCTCCGCGACCACATAACACCCACCCTCGCCCGTCTCCACTGGCTCCCCATCCTCCAGAGGATCGAGTTCAAGATCCTCGTCCTCACCTTCAAGGCCTTACACGGCCTTGCCCCGCCCTACTTAACCGACTTACTTTCCCCCTACAAGCCCACCCGGATCCTCCGTTCAACAGGACTTGGCCTGCTCCAAGCCCCCCGCCCGAAACGCCCCACCATTGGAGGCCGGGCCTTCAGTTTCTCCGCTCCCACCCTGTGGAATACCATCTCCCAATCCCTCCGTCTTGTTTCTTCCCTTTCCTCTTTCAAGGCCGGTTTGAAGACTTTCCTCTTCGACCGTGCCTTTTGTTCCCCTCGAATTTTTCGACCTCCCCTACGTGTTTCACCCCTTCCCGTACACTCCCCTCCCAGCTCGGGTCACACGCCTCCTGTGCAGCGCCTTGGGACGTCCTCCCAACGTGAAAGGCGCTTTATAAGTTTAACTTGTTGTTGTTGTTGTTGTGTTCTTGTTCATGATCTAGTAAAATAATATTATCGATTTTCTTTAACTTTTGCATTAGCCACAGTCCATTCAAATGAAAGCATGGGACATTATTTGGGTTGGATTCAGGTTCAGGTAGAAAATATTCCAAGATTTCTGTACATCGCTTCTCAAAGGTTAACCTTCAGTACTGTAACATTCACGAGGCTGTTAAGGTAATATAGACTTGTACCTGAACTCAAACTTGCACTGTATACTTTTGCCAATTAGTACAGATGAAAAACCTTAGCCTCGGTCTTAAACAGTGGAAATATTATTCACTAAAATTTGAAATCCAGCCGTATACATTCCATTTGTGTGCAGAGAGATTTACAGAGGCTGCACAGAAATGGGAAACCATTGGATCAAGCTGTTTAAACAAAGGCACTGGAGTGTCTCACTTGTTAGTACAGTTGTCCAAACAAGTTGGAGCACAGTAACTATAGGCATCTGGTTATGGACAACGCAGACAAGTGCAGAGGCCTCATCTCTTGTACATGTGAGACAGACAGTTCCTAGGCGGGGCGAAACGTTGGGTAAGTTTCCTTACTCGGCACGCCTCTGTTTACCTAGCAGTAAGTAGGGACCTGGTTGTTCGTTGATTGGCAGATCGCTTTGCCAGGGGTAGAACTACTTTTTTAAAAATTAGTCACTCAATCTCCCGACTGTTTGTGGGACACTTCTGTGAAGACGTCTCGAAGATAAGATAAGGCGCAAATATAAAGATTATTATTATTATACTTACTCTGACTAGTTTTTTTTTCAAATCCTCTGTTGAATCTTTTTACTTTCATCTACATTTTTTGCTCAGACTGATTTGCAGACTGATTTGGGTACAGATGTTAAACAGCTCATCAAATTGCTCTTTCTCTGCCACTTTCCACCCAAATACAATTTCAATTCAACGGGATGTATATAACAAGTGGGCTCAGAAACCTTCTCTGTGGTCAGTGAGCTCGGTGGAGTGGCATTTAGCTGTACAAACCAGGCGTTTTGAAGTTAGGAGTCAGGGTTTGGAAGGGGATCATAAAATAGTTCCTTATACCCAGGCTTGTGATCAACCAGGACATCGGGATCCAGTTACGATCTCACTGGCTCGTGAAATTATTGATTACCATGGAATAAATTGCTGTTTATGACAACTTGCAGTTCCAGCTAATTAATTATAGATTATCACTCAATAAAATGCAGTGATTATGTCTGTTGTTAATCCATCATTATAAATGTTGCAAAAACACATGCAACTTGGTGGCCACTAATGTCTGTTGTGACACACGTCATTGTGAAAAAAACTTCCCCTTCCAATTCACCTGTATTTGTTTAGTAATTTGAAGGCAGTTATCTTATATTGGGTGGGTTGGTCAGATAAATTATTCACAGTCAACTGAACCAAAAGTCTATTTACTCTCTAACTCCAGTTGATATTTTCAGTGCTTCTCTCTCTCCACCCCCCACCCCACCCATCACCCCGTACAAACACACATTCACACACACTGCTGTTTTCAACTTAGGAACGTTACATATACTGTATGTTTATTACTTTTGAATATTACTTTTCCTTTGTGGAATTCCATTGACAATCCAAGATCAGGCTGCAAACAGGGGCAGCAAAGATCCTAGAACCACAATTTATAACACAGAAAAAGGCCATTTGGCTCATTATACCTGTACAGGCTTGTTTAAGAGTAATCCTTTCAGCCCAATTTCCTGCCCTTTCCCCATAGGTGACTCTTTTTGGTAGGTTTCTCTAGATTCTTTTTTGAAAGCTAATGTAAATTCTGTGTCAACCACTGTCCCAGCAGGGAATTGACTGCATTTACAGAATATTCTGTGAAGCACTTTGAGACATCTAGAAGACGTGAAAAGCGCTATATCAAATGCAAGGATTATTATTATTATCGCCTTATCATGTCTTTGAAGCGTCTAAAAGCGCTTCACAGAATATACTGTAAAGTGAATTGACTGTATATTGTATGGGAAAAACAATCATCTTAGATTGGGACAAAGAGTATATATCGGTGTGACCATAAGATGAGCTACTCTACAATCCTTCATAATTAGTAGTATTAAAAATTTGCTTTTATCTTATACTGTAGGTTATTATCTATCTGGTTTATTAAAACTCATACAATGGAATTAAAGAAATGGGTGGATTCAGAATTAAACAAGGTTTAATGAAGTGACAGAGTAAATAGCTATAAAAAGTGTGTGAAATGTTTACATTTGATTAAGGCAGTGTGATAATAATGAAACAAATCAAACCGCAACGGAAACAGATGAAATGTAAAAGTTTGTTACTTTAATTAGTTTTATCATTACTGTACTATGTTTGCTTTACACTTATTTCACATAATAGTTAAAAAAAACTTCTCACCACATACGATGTCGTTACAATATCCTGCAGTGCGTGCTTCAATATCCTTCAGTGTCAGTTCTCTTTGCTTTTATTTTAGAAGTAACTTTGCTTCTGCACATTTGGAATTCATTGCAGATTTATTATTCTGAATTCCCCAAAATGTAATTGATGGACATTTCATCTTGCAGCTTTTGTTTCCAGTTTGTCCACCTGCTTTTTATTCTGTTGCTCTGGTTCAATGATTTTTTTGTGGTTTGTCAGCCTGCCTGGGCTGGTAACACTCTCTCTCCTCTGAGTCAGAATGTTGTGGGTTCACCTCCCACGTCAGTACTTTAAACTCACTGGTTCGGATAACACTCCAATGCCGTGCTAGAGGGAAGTGCTGTACTCTCAGGGATGCCTTCCTTCACGTGATGTATTAAACTTTGAGGTTCCATCAACCTGTTCAGGAAGACAAATGATTGCATGGCATTAATTGAAATGAGAATGTTGTTTGCCCTGATGTCCTGGCCAAGAATCACCCAGATTTTTGCTGTAAATGGCCCACCACTCCCTGAGGCATGGCAGAGGGGGGAAACTGTCTGCCACATTAATCTACAATTATAGAATATCTGAACAGCTTTGAGACATGATGGCACGATGAGGCTCTAAAATCAAATGCAAAAGGATTATTGTTATTCCATTTACATGGCCTCAGCGTAGAGCCAATCTGTGCAAGTCTTGATGGCGTGTTGGTAGGCAAATATTGTGAGTTTTGTTTCCAGTATGGATGTTTTGCATTGTATGAATTTGCACTTGGAATAGTGAGGATGTCCAAGCCAATGGAATTTAAATTTCCCCCGTTCATTAGAAAAAAAAATGCTAAACGTGATATTGGTTTCCTTGCTGAACATATTCAGCAGAGTATTATTCATCCGGGTTAGTATTGCTATGACACACTTATAAATGTATCTGATCACTAATTAAATATGCAACCCTGATTTTATTTCCACATTTTTATAAGACACACTATATAACTGACAATGTAATGTACATATCGCCGTATATTTTTCGTGACAAGCTGGCAGGTTGTATGGAAGTTAAGCATTCTACATTATACAGAAATTTATTGTTTAATAGTAATCTTTGCATTGGATACAGTGTATTTCACATCAAGAGGATGTACCAAAGTGCGTCACAGAATATACGATTAAGTCCTACCATTCTGAAGCAATACAAGATGCTACCCTTGTGAAGGGTGCTGTACAAATGCAAGTAGTTGTTGTGATTCTGGTGGTTGTAAAGGGATTCCTTGCTGCTATTTCTAAGAGATCTGGAGTTTTTCTGCAGTTTATCGTGGCTTGCATTCCCTCCCCAGCCAGTCACCCCCAAATTCTAATTAATTGTCTACTTAGCTCATTGTTTGTCAATTGACTACATAACATTCAGTTCATTTCTAATTAAGCTTGTCCTGTTTGTGATACGTGCTATATAAATGTAAATTGTTGTTTGTGGCCCCAGTTAAAGGAAAATAATACTCTTTTGTGTGAGTGAGGGAAAGGTTCGGAGGGTGGTGGGGAGAAGCACTTTCAATGTAAGCCATACCCCCATCCTGTAGCTCAGTGGTTAGAACTCTCACCTTACAAGCGTGAGACCTGTGCTCAAATCCAGGCAGATCAGGGCAAAACCTTGTGTAAGTTTCCTTACTCCACACACACGCCTAATAATAATCCCTCAAAAAAAAACACAATAATAAAATTGGTCTTTTCAAACCACAACTGTTTGTGGGACACAACTGTGTGCAATTGGCTGCCACGTTTCGCCCACAAATATGCAATCAATTCACTTTACAGTATATTCTGTGAAGCGCTTTGAGACATCAATAAGATGTGAAAAGCGCTACATCAAATGCAAGGATTATTATTAGTATTATTATTATTAATTCTGGGACATGTTGCTGGAGACTTTCCACACTGGGTCTCCCGACCAGTTGTAGCAAACCACTCTCGCTAATGTGTGCAATGGGGCTGGATTTCACGGGTACCTTCTTTATTAAGTGTGGGTTGAGCTCTGAGATTTGCATCCAGGATCAGGGAGGATGTCAACACAGTGAAAGCCGTCTGCTGACAACCCTTCCCATATGTCAGTTGAGCAGCTGTTCCCTGCCTGGGAATCCTGACGTGATGAGCTTTCAGTCGACTGCTTGTGACCATTATAATTTGGCCAAATTAGAAAGAAGTCAAAAAAGCAAAACTTTTAACTCAAGGTTTGTGGGTCATTGGTAAAATAAACCTGCATTGAAAATATTTCCGAACCTCAATAAATATTAATAATATTTGATATATTTGATATATAACGCTTTGCACATCATCGACGTCTCAAAGTACCTCACAGAATATACTGTAAAGTGAATTGACTGTATATATTTGTGGGCGAAACGCGGCAGCCAAATGCGCACAGCAGCGTCCCACAAACAATCGTGGATTGAAATGACCAATTTTTATTATTTTTTTGGAGGGATTATTATTAGGCGTGTGGAGTAAGGAAACTTGCCCAAGGTTTCTCCCTGACCTTCCTGGATCAACCAAATAAAACCCCTCACTCCTCCATGGCTGTATGTGGGTGGGACATTGCTGTGTTCCACTGGCTGCACATTTTGCTCCTAAAAATACAGTCAATCTTCTTCACAATATACCCTGTGAAGCGTTTGAGACATCTCGATGACATGAAAGGCACCGACCACAGTACAGTATATATCAAATGCAAGGATTATTGCGGTTAAAGGTAGTTTCAATTAATTTTTTTTGTAGATTATTCCCCAGTT
>CM068744.1:64217294-64450059 GCA_035084275.1 Hydrolagus colliei | reverse complement strand
TGCCACTCCTAGGAAGCAAAGGATGAGAACGAACCACTTTCACTCGATCCCAACTAGACGTGTTGGAATCTCTATTTGGAAAAACCCGGTACCCAGATATCTTCATGAGGGAGGAAGTGGCTTTGAAATCAATCTGCCAGAATCCAGAGTCCAGGTATGTGTTAAAATATATATATAATATTTTTTTCCTTTAACTACAAAACCAACCTGGGTAGTGATACAACTGTGTTAACATTATCACAAGTATCTGTGTCTGAATGATGTTGATGCAAGATTTACTGTCCAGCCTTGGGACAGTGGAAGGGAGTGAATATTTGCATGATAAATTGGTCATTTTAATCCACGTCTGTGTGTGTGTGTGGGGGGGACGCTGCTGTGCGCAATTGGCTGCCGCGTGTCACTCACAAACATACAATCAATTCACTTTGCAGTGTATCCTGTGAAGCGCTTTGAGAAACAGTCTAGAAGACGTGAAAAAGCGCTGTATCAAATGCAAGGGTTATTATTATTATTAAATACCGACCTAGTTACAGTATAGCAAAAGAACATTGACTCACTCACTCACTCCAGCCTCACTCACTCCAAACAGGGAAATGTTACTCGGGATGAAGTTTTTTTCAGTGGGCGGGGAGATTTTTTAAAATATATATATAGTGAATAGTGTTAAATATGTTAAATATTTTGAAAGTGGGGGGAGGTGGGGGGAAGTGATTTTTTTTGCTGTTGTACTTGAGTGGAGGGAGGGAGGGGGAGGCACAGTGCCCCCTAGCGGTGCCTCAACAGGTCGAGTCTGTTCCTTTGCCACAATTCTGGCTCAATTTATTTTATTATATTATTATAATCCTTTCAGTTTGTTTTTTTTGCTCCAGTCAGCCCTTGCTGGTTAACTCACTGTTACACCCAACCAAGCTTGTAGGAAAGGGAGCTCTGGTCGGAATGCAAAATGATTGTGTTCGGTTTCTACCTGCAGTGTAAGAAAAGAGTCGATTATTTTTCTCTCAGTTCTGAATTTGCAACTGGAGTAAATAAAGAATAACTAGAGTAAGAATAACACTTCAAATTTATGCCCCTCCCCTCCCCCAACGCTGTACAACCGCATAACACATAAAGTTGGGTAATCCCACCTGAATGTATTGGCGTGTGAAATATAGTTGGTATCCTGTTTGGGTTCCTAGACTGATTTTCCTCTTTCTGCGTTGACTTTATTTATATATTGTGTGTATACAGATGCAATTATTTGCCAGTGTAGTGTGTGTGTATGTGGGGAAAAAAAAGTCCAGTTTTCTCTGTACTGTAATCTTTTTCTTCTTCCAAATCGGATTTGCAAATCTGTGTACCCATGTTGCTACTGTACTGTACATATGTTTGGTGGAGGAAAAAAAAAGATGAATTAATTCAAGATGAATTAATTCATTCATTAATTGAATTTAAACCGCGCCACAGCCGACTGATGGAATTAAATTTCTAGTTCAACAACTCAGTGTTCGGGCGGACACACACACAGACACAGACATACAGACTTGTTTGCTAAATAATTGTAAATCAACATCCAAACGGTTTAAATTGAGATAGAACAGTTATTGGGAGCAATTAACTACCACATAGGTGGGGGGGGGGGGGGGGGGGAGTTGCACTTTGCAAACCTCACTTCATTAGGAGAGAGGGAGGGAGGGAGAAAGGGAGGGAGGGAGAAAGGGAGGGAGGGAGAAAGGGAGGGAGGGAGGGAGAAAGGGAGGGAGGGAGGGGGAGCAGCTTAATTCGCTTCGGGTGTAGTTGGTGACTTGACTCTCTCTCTCTCTGCCTGTCCTTGGCTGGGCTGGGGGTGGGGGGGGCTAATCGATATTATTATGTGTGTGTTTGTGGCTGTGTTCGGCAGGTTTGGTTTAAGAACCGCCGAGCCAAGTGCGCGCAGCAGCAGCAGCAGCAGCAGAGCGGGGCGGGCGGCGGCGCCAAGACCAGACCCACCAAGAAGAAATCCTCTCCGGCCCGTGAGAGCAGCGGCTCTGAGAGCAGCGGGCAGTTCACCCCGCCCGCCGTGTCCTCCTCCTCCTCCTCCAGCTCCTCCAGCGGCGTCAACTCCGGCTCCAACCCCGGCGGCCACAACCCCCGCCCTCAGCGCCCCCGCCTCCATCTGGAGCCCGGCTTCCATCTCCCCGGGGGCGGCCGCGGGCGAGCCCCTGCCCCCCGGCCCCGGCGCCTCTTGCATGCAACGTTGCTCTTCGGCCACCGCGTCCTCCGGCCCTTACCCGATGGCTTACGGCCAGGCGGCGGGCCGCGGGCTACACTCAGGGCTACCCGGGCTCGGCCTCTTCCTACTTCGGCGGCGTGGACTGCGGCTCGTACCTGGCTCCCATGCACTCTCACCACCCGCACCAGCTGTCGGCGCACGGAGCCGCCGCCGCCCTCAGCAGCCCCATGAGCGGCTCCCCCCTGCCCGCCCACCACCATCACCACCACCACCTGAGCCAGAGCGCGGCGGCGGCGGCGGCGGCGGCTCCTCATCATCATCACCACCACCATCACCACCCTCACCAGGGAGCCTACACCGGGGCCGGGCTGGCGTTCAGCTCCCCGCCAGACTGCAGCCTGGATTACAAGGAGCAGAGCACCTCCTGGAAACTCAACTTCAACACCACAGACTGCAGCCTGGATTACAAGGAGCAGAGCCCGCAGGCCTGGAAGTTTCAGGTCTTGTGAGATTGGAGGGGACTTGGGACTTGGGACTGGGAGCTTGACTCGCCAACTCTGCCAGCCAGCCAGCCAGCCAGCCAACTCTGCCACAGTTCACAGTGACTGACTAGCCGGGGGGGGGGGGGGGGGGGAGGGGAGGGAGGACACGTTTTGAAATGAATTTTAAAAAATTATATATATATATATATATATATGTACACACACCACACACACACACACAAGGCAGAAGAGAAGGAAACTGTTATATACACAACCCCCCCCCCCAAACAGCTGTTGTGATGCCGCTGCTCTCTCTCTCTCTCTCTCTGGCTGTAGTGGTAATTAACCCCCGAGTCTTGAAACTTCACAGACTTGTACTGTTTTTAAATATATATATATATATATATATACACACACGCACAATAGACTCTGATTTTAGCCCTCAAATCTCCCCACTCTTTTTAAAAAAAATCTCTCACCGTTACACTCTTTTCAGAGACAATATTAAGTGTGGCAATCAACATAGTGTCTTCTTCTCCCCCCCCCCCCCCCCCCCCCCCCCCCCACCAACAAAAATATATACAACAGTTGGGATATTGGTGTGTGTGTGTGTGTGGGTGGGCTGGTAGGTGTGTGTATGTTGGCTGGTAGGTGTGTGTATGTGTGCGTTGGCTGGTGTGTGTGTATGTTGGCTGGTAGGTGTGTGTATGTGTGTGTGGGCTGGTAGGTGTGTATGTGTGTGTTGGCTGGTGTGTGTGTTGGCTGGTAGGTGCGTGTGTGTGTGTGTGTTGGCTGGTAGGTGTGTGTGTGTGTGTTGGCTGGTAGGTATGTGTGTGTATGTGTGTGTGTGTTGGCTGGTAGGTATGTGTGTGTATGTGTGTGTGTGTTGGCTGGTAGGTGTGTGTGTGTGTTGGCTGGTAGGTATGTGTGTGAGCGTGTGTTGGCTGGTGGGTGGGTTGGTTGGCTGGTATATGTATTTTGGGAACTATTTCTAATCGTCTATTGAAGTGGAGTCCTGTAGCTCAGTGGTTAGAGCACTCGCCTTACAAGCGTTGAGACGTGTGTTCGAATCTAGGCAGATCAGGACGAAACCTTGGCAAGTTTCCTTACTACACACACACACACCCGCCTAATAATAATCCCTCCAAAAAAACAATAATAAAATTGGTCATTTCAGTCCAGGACACTGCTGTGCGCAATTGGCTGCTGCGTTTGGCCCACAAATATACAGTCAATTCACTTTACTGTATATTCTGTGAAGCGCCTTGAGACAGTCTACAAGACTTGAAAAAGCGCTGTATCAAATGCAAGATTATTATTATTTTATTATTATTACATAGAGACGGAATCCACTCCCATTGATTATTGGTCGGATGGAACCCGCTACATTCAGCCTCAAAATCCTGCCCAGGATCAGAAACTCTTTAGAAAACTCCCTCCCTATCAAATATCAAACAACAATTCCCGTTCAACTCAACACTGAGGCGGCTTCTGCATCCAAATCCACTGCCGAAATCCCTAATCAATACGAGAACTTTGTTACACACACAAACACATACACACACATTTATTTGGTCTCTTTTTTTGTAAAGATATATATATATATATAAAATGTTGGTCGGTTGCATTGACCTCTCTGCGTTTTAAAACAAAAAATACTTTTAGTTGTTTGATTGAATGAATTCGTCCCGTTTTTTTTTAAAAACAACACATTTTAGATAGAGAGACAGAGAGAGAGAGGAAAACCAAATCCAGAAATCAAACGAATTCTACTCGGATTAATTTTCGTTGCCAAGTGTATCATATATAAGTGTGGTTCAAGCCACTTTATATGTATATATATATATATAAAAATAATGAATGTCGTTGTCATATCCCCTCCCTCCCCGCTGAAGGTATTGAGAGCTAACCCTGGGTATAGTGAACTGAACCATATTGACTATGTACAGTAGTAATTGTAGTGGAAACCATATTTCAACTAGAGAGTAGCACTTTTGCACATTGGTGTGTGTGAAAACAACTGAGGCCGCGCTCTGATTCACATTATAGTTTTTCTTTTTGTCGCTCGCTTAAACAAACACAAATGAAATGATTTTGCCGATTAGACCTTTTACTGTCGAATACAGTGTTTGAAAGTTATTTAAGGCACCGCCGTTATATATATATATATATCTACACATCAATATAATTAAATTCAGTTAAGGATTAAAAAAAACAGTGTGTCTGCGTGCAATTGCTGTCTGTCTGGTGTGAGGTTGTTTTCACTGCGGCTGTGCGCAATTGTGCCCACAGAGCACAGGCGCATCACTGTCTTACAATACACCAATTTCCGTGAAGCGCCTCGAGACGTCTCACCGCTGCGATAACAGCCAATGGCGACCTCGCTGTGGCTGCTGTGTTACTGTTTTTAACAGGCGGTGAGACAGCAACAAAACCAGCGAAACTTCCCTAGTACAAGGGTCTGTGACCTCGTTCGCCTCCGGTATTAACTGTGTGTGGGTGTGTGGGGTGGGGGGCGTTTGCAGGTATTGTCAGACTGTGATCACAGGCAGTATTTGAAAGGCTTTTAATTTGCATCGATCCTGCGTGTTGATCGGATTGGAAATTCTTGGCGTTTAGACTTTTTGTTTGCAGACTTGGGCTGTTTTGCATTTTCACAAACCTTAGGCGCCCGGGCGCCTTAACTCTTGTTTAAAATAAAAATCCATAGCGAGCGAGTTTTTTTTTACGAAGCTGTCAGTGTGAGTGAGAGACAAGCAGACAGATAAGCTGTCTCCTCACAACTGGAAAGATTATATAAGGTTGTGTGTTTATAGCGATGGGTGTGTGTGTGTCGGGGGGGGGGGGGGGGGAGTTTCTCTTATGAAAATCCAGGCTATTAAAATTAAACTACTCTCAGTAATCATTGGAATTGGGATACAATTAGAAAAACTTCACTGGTCGAGTTTCTTTTTTTAATATATACATATTTACACACACACAGTTAATGTAAACTTCCACTTGGAATAAAGCTGAGGTCTGATCATTGCTTGTCAAGAATGTAGATGTTTCTGTCTGTCTGTGGGTTTAGCTTATCTCCCCAGCCAAGGAGATTATTCCTTTTAGTTTTAAACATATATATTTTTATATATAAATTTGTTTTGGTGAGATGGCCGCTTCTATCGAGCATCCCATCTGACCTCCTGTAGCTTGGAATCCAGGCTTAGCCTAGTTAGCTGTGGGAGGGGTTTGGGCTTGTGTGGGTTTCTCTCTATATACATATACACATGCAGTATATATATATATATATATATATATCTTTCCCCTTTCTCGGCCCCTAGCGCGCTGCAACACACACACACACAAATGTCAACTTTACCCAAATATTTCCTTTGCTGGCTTTGTATTCGTAACGAAGTTTAACAGCACACAGAGTTTCCATCACAGCTGAACCTTTCTTGCAATATATACATTGCTATAGTATCTGTGTGTGTGTATATATATATATACACACACAGATACAGATATATATATATAGATAAACTATATATATTTAATCCTAGAACGGCAACAAACAAACCAGCAAAGGCACATTACAGCAAACTGGTAAACACCAAAATGACTAACGATAATAAAAGTGATGGGGGGATAGGAGACAACAGCAAACAAAGGCATATAATTCCCAACTTTTTTTTTGGGTGGGGGTGAGGGAATTAAACAACAAAACCACTCGTTTGAAAGCACTTTCATGAGCTTCTACAGCAAAAAAAAACACATAAGATATCGGTTTTAACTGGGGAAAATAGCAAGTTAATTAAACTATTTTAACTTGAAAGAAACAATCGAATGGTTTCTTTCTCCTGACTCCCCAAATAATGGTGACAAACTAATACTTTAATAACGGATTAAAACAAGTGCAACCGCCTTGGTCTGAAAGTATGGCAATCACACTTACCGTGTGGCTGAAGGGCTAATCCTTGATGGTATTCCCTGTATTATTATTATTAGGATTATTATCGATGTTGTGGCGATTGTTTGGCTTCCAGATAAAAAAAAACTGATCCCCACGTGTTATTGTAGGGGAGGGTTAAATACACTCTGGGGTTTCAGTGTGGAGATACTGAGTGTCCTCTCAGGTCTGTTTTTGCTTCTTGTTTCAGTTGGACTCCGTTATAATTAATGCCAATGGTATGAAATGAGCCCCTCATTTCAGTGGAAAGCAGTGTGTATCCTGTTAATAATAATAATCCTTGCATTTGATATAGCGCTTTGCACGTCTTCTGCACAGTGTCTCAAAGCTCTTCACAGGACAGACTGTAAAGTGAATTGACTGTGTATTTGTGGGCGAAACGCGGCAGCCAATTGCGCACAGCAGCGTCCCCACGAACAGTCGTGGATTGAAACGACCAATTTTTTTTTTAGGGATTATTATCGGGCAGCAGAGTAAGGAAACTTTCCCAAGGTTTGGCCCTGCCTGGAATCTAACCCCTTGCTTGTTGTTATGTTGACGTCTGCTCCTTGTATTTCTGCTGTGAAGAGGGGGGTTGGCAAACACATTTGGAAACCTCCTCAGAAATACACAAATTAACCCCTGAATGAATTTTATCTTCTCATTGGTTGTGTGTGTGTGGTTCTCAAGCATTTGAGTTGCTTGTTATTTCGTTACAAAATCATCAAATTACAATTTCTAAAATGGCCAAACATATTTAAAATCTGGTGAAGAATATGGTTGCTAGGCAACGCCAGAAATTACCCTTTAATTTTTTTTTAAACCCCCTCTTCTGTTTCCTCCTTCCTCATACTTTAATCTTTTCCCCCAGTGCAGGGATATGTGACTCGCTTAAACCCAAATCGACTCTGTAATTTATAAACATCGATTTTTTTAAATCATTTATAATAACAAATGATCCAAACCCCAAATCAAATAAATTTATATTTGTGTACATTTTCCACCCACAAAATACAGTATCAATCCACTTTACAATATCCAGTATATTTTGTGAGGCGCCTTAAGATGTCTCACTGACACGATAAAGTTCTGTGTCAAATGCAAGGATCATTTTTTAAAATAATTTCCCATCAGCCATCACCACCGATTTAGTAAGAATATTATGTTTGCTGTTTGCAGAATATTTTGCGTTGTTAGAGAAATAGAGATGGGAGAGTATTTCATTCCTCGTGGCTGACTAATTTTGAAATTCCTTTTATCTGATTGTTAAACTACATTAAATGGCACCAGTTTGGGTCCTGATGTTTCGGATCAGATTACTAAATTGTTTTTGAGAGCTGAATAATTGGATGTCGTTTATTTGCAATGGTGTGTGGTTTCTAAACATCTGCTACAAAATACTGTGCAATTGAGTGCTCGGAGAATACAACAATAACAACAGCAACAACTTGGATTTATATAGCGCCCTCCATGCCGGATGGCGCCTCAGAGCGCTTGAGAGATTAGTGTCCATTGATCATTTAACATTGCCAGCACCTGTTGTTCCTACACTTTTATAGTCTGCTTGATTGAGGGAGGCAGGGCATGGGGCGACCATTTGTGGCTTTTCCTAATACAGTGTGAAGTTTGCTCCGACAGTGAGCTGTTGGTGAATATTTTTTACATCACAAAAATCAGAATTATCAGTTGTAAATCTGAAACCATGCAAATTTTCAGAGGAGTGCTATTACAGACAGACAAGTGAGACCTTTTACTTCGTAGTATTTGGAGTCCTATTGGGTAGTGGTGCTTCTCAGGTGAAAGGACCTGGTGGGGTGAAACATTAGGCACATTTCCTTACTCCACAAGCCTCTGATAACCTGGCAGTAAACAGAAACCCAATCGTTAGTTGATTGGCTAGATCGCTTTCAAGGCATAATAATACCTCCCCCCAAAAATTGTCACTCAATCCACAACTGTTTGTAGGACATTGCTGTGCACAATTGGCTGCCACGTTTCACTCACAAACACACTTTACAATATACTCTGTGAATCGCTTTGAGACATCTAAACAACATGATAAGGCACTATATCAAATGTTGGGATTTATTGCTGAACCTAGCTTGCTGAACGCCTCAAGCCGGAACTGAATCTGACGTAGTTTTCGCAAGGGAAATCAAGGCATTGGTTCCTATATAATTCTTCAGAGTGTCTATATTCTTAAATGGGTTAATTCTAAAACTGGCTTTACAAGCATAAAACAAATGAGAAAAATACCAATTTGCTCCATTTAACAGATTACAAGTGTCAGATTGTGATGTTTATCCTCTGTTAATTATAGCTATTCAGATTGTTTGTTTTATTTGCTGCTCATTATTGGTTAGAAATCCCGAGTAACTTTTTTAATCTGCTGAATTTTCCAGGTTTGGTTTTGTGGCAACTGAAACAAAGTCCAATTTTTTTCTCCCACCCCTCCCCAATTAATCTCAATTAATCACTGAAATCTCATGCCGCTACGCAGATGCCATGTGTGTATTGTGAAGTATCTTAATTTCACAGAAGCCTAAATTAAATCCAAAATAGGGATGATTTTGGGTGCAGCACTGCATTAATTGAATTTGAACTTGGGGGGAAAAAATGCTTGAAATCCAAGTCAATCCACTTGTGAAAATGAAAGATCCATTAATTTAAGGTATGACCATTTATGAGTCTGCAAGTCCATTTCAGATATTATCATATTCTGTGTTCCTTCCCAAAATAACCCATGGAGCAAATTATTCCAACTATAAAATTCTCCTTTCTCTTCCTCCCCCATCCATCCTCCCCACTACCACCATTAACCTATACAATAATAATAATACTTGCATTTGATATAGCACTTTTCATGTCTTCTAGACGTATATAGTGTTATCTGAAATGCTTGCAAAGGTTATATGTGTGAAAATTCCTTTTGAAAGGAGGTAAAACTTTCACCATCATTTGACTTCACAAAAAACCCCCGAACCTTACTTTCTTGCATTAATGAACAGTGCTTGGATGAATGGTGTACTCCTTCAGGCCAGTTCGACACCAGCCAGTCAGTCAGTCAGTTAGACTGTCTGTGTCTTATGCCTGCAGGCAGGCAATTCATCTGAAATAAGGCTATTTTTAAGACTTTTTCATACAGCTGGATATGCAAACTTAAGAGGTCAACTTTGTCCAATGACTAAGTCAAAGCACGGAGCCAATAAGCTACCAGATTTCTCCAAAATTAGGCTACTTCAGTGTACATCTCATATGTATAACTACCTCTCAAAGACAGGTGCTTAAAGTAAAAAAAAATATTTATTTGTCTTATACAATGGGATGGGTTCACTGACTGAGTGTTAAGCATCTTAATCATGTTGTGGAAGAGAAACTCCCAAAGATTGGTGCTTTACTGAACTGACTGAATCTAGTTTGAAGACAAATGTGGCTCTAGGAACCCATCTGATTGCTCCCTCAATGGTCATCTACTGTGGCACTAACATTTGGAGCCCTCTCCACCTTACCCCTTTTTCTCACCCCTTCACTATCTGTCTCTAAACCATGCTCACTCCGCCTATGATCACTTTTCGTTCCAACCTTCCCCCAGCAGTTGATTAGCTCAAACTACCATAGCTGAAAGCTCTCTCTATTGTTTTGCTTTCAATCCTGTATATTCACAGTAAATGTCACAATGAAGCACTTTGAGACTTCTCAATGACGTTATAAGGTCATATATAACCTTATATATAACAAATTATGATTACTATTAGATTTGTTATTGTAAAACCCTGATCCCTGTATTATCACCACATAAATGGAAGTTGTTATTTGATTATGGGACCAAGAAAACATTTCCCTTTTCATTTTAAAATATACTCAGTGCTTTATTTACAGTAATTAGTAGAAAACATTTATTGAAATAATTCAACTTCTGCACTACAATTTCAAGCCATACACAAATACATCTCATACCCAGATATTCAACAAACCTATTAAGATTCAGATTTCATCCATTTCCTATTGGTTCTGGTTCCTTTTCATTTCCATCGTACTATTCCTAAATGTGACAGAGGAGTCCAACAAGAGAGTGCTTGTTGGCATTGAGAACAATAGAGGAAGTTGTCTAGCTCTGTTTAGTTAACACTTGTTACCCAAATATTCTCAATTACATTTTTGGAGACAGTTGAAAATAAATTATGTTCCATTAGATATGGTCAATTAAGAAAGGTAATGAATTGTTCTGCATCAAGTTGGTGCAGGAATGTTCTATTCCAAGAAATGTATTTCACAATGTTTCTCTCCCAACCGTGCCTACAAGTTCCTAACCTCAGGACAGCCCAACCAGTAGGATAGAGAACAATTTGCTCTTAGATCAAATGAATAAGTAACACTGCTATAAGACTAGAAAACTTCTCTGCCACTTTTTTCTCTCCCTGCTTCCATGTTCCACCTTGCTTCCCAATTATCTATCAAAACTAGTGAAAGGTGAGTTAAACTTAGTCTCGATTGACTCGCATTAATGTTTTTCTTCCCTTGCTTCACCATCCTAGATTAGAAACAAGCCCTGTGGGGGATTGCAGACATGAAGCTACATCCTACTGCTCCATTGCACAACACGTTAATGCAATAACATGTTGCATCACTGGGCCACTTAAAACCTGAAAGTGTGTTTCAATGAACATTTTACAAAATGGGCCCACAGTAGGGCGCACTTGGATATTTCCTTAATCTGTGAGTTTTTAATTCTTTCCTTGCCTTTCCAATCGGTGTTGTTGCTATAAGCAAACACCAGGTAAGATGATAGCTTAGAAGAACATTCCTTTGTGTTGAGTTGAAGACTTCTAAATTGACAATGCACGAGTTCCATCCATACAGTTTTTCTAAAGTTAATTGGCCACTTGCCCCAAAAAAAGTGGATAACAAATGAAATAGTGATTAGCGCTGGATACATATTCACCATTTGTTGGGACTTGAATATTTCATTTCACTGTTATTCTACCTGCCCTAATGCACTGCTTCACATTAAGGCATTTGCTGTGTGAAGCATTCCACTTCCTGAAAAGATGTAAATATTTCGGGTTGGCGAGAAATCAAAGCATAAAATGCCTTATTCAGATGCGGAAATCTGACCCCAAAATAATTGCCTTCATTTGTTTGGACTGTAATTGTGTGTTCTCTTGCTGTAACCTCCCAGGGCTTCCTTGACTGTCATTTTCTACATTAAAGTTTGTGCACTTTGAGCATTAATGTGTTGTAATGCAGAACCTGAAGGGCACAGGAGGGAATGAGGAGTTGCACAGGGAATTGATAAGTGATTTCTAATAGTTCTTAATGACTTGATTTTTTTTTCCAACTTAAAATCGGAACCAGAAAATATGAGCAAAACGTGCAGTTTTTTTTAAAAAAATGTATGTCCTGAAATATTTTATATTAATTTGTTTCGCCCATATGCTGGGAGATATGTTTACTGAGTAAGTAGAACATTCCCATTTGAGGAAAATGGGAATACCGAAGGAATAGAACCATCAGTTTTATTGCCTTGTTGAAAGAAATCGCTTGATGTTGCAATGGGAATAATAATAATCCTTGTATTTGATATAGCGCTTTTCACATCTTATCGACGTCTCAAAGCACTTCACATAATATACTGTAAAGTGTATATTTGTGGGCAAAACGCGGCAGCCCATTGCACACAGCAGCATCCTCATAAACAGTCGTGGATTGAAATGCACAATTTTTTAAAATTGTGTTTTTTTTTGACGGATTATTATTAAGGCGTGTGTGTGGAGTAAGGAAACTTGCCCAAGGTTTCACCCTGATCTGCCTGGATTCAAATACAGGTCTCACACTTGTAAGGTGAGTGCTCTAACCACTGAGCTACTGGAGCTCTACAAGGTGGTATTCCAGAAAGATGAGGTGAAATATTTAACAAAAAGATCACTCAATCCCCGACTGTTTGCAGGGCAAGGCTGTCATGTTCCGCCCACAATATACAGTCAATTTGCTTTACAATCTATACTGTGAGAAAGAGCATTGAGACGTCTCAACGATGTGAAAGGCGCTTTATAAGTGTAATTTGTTGTTGTTGTTGTTGATGAGGCGTGATTTCAAATGAAAGGTTTATTATAACTGATCATAAACGGGCCAAAACAAATCTCCCGTGTATTGGTTCACTGTTCATGTATACCAGGTGTGGGTTTAGTGTATCACTTTGGAAGTACCGTAACACGCTTATATAATCGTCCTTACTTTTCTTATGTTCAGGGCTTCCAGAACACAGTTGTTTACCACTCCCACTTACCCTTTGGTATCTCTATTGCTATCCTCTCGGCTTTTCTTTTGTTTATGGTTAAAGGAGCCTCGTTAAAGCCTTCCTCTATTATTGTCTAACCGAGACAGCAAATGCCTTTTCTCCCCCTGGTTTGTTCCTTATTCTGCCATGCTTTTTTTTTCTCTCTCTCTCTCTGGTCATTGTTTGTTCTCTTTCCTTGGAGACTATCCCATTGATTCATTTCCAATCTCTTCTGTCCTGATCTTACTCTTTCCTTCCCAAATGGAGAGCTCTGAGTTTGACCACAAGGACATCTGCACATATACTGTATGTGTGTTCAAATTTCATGGGCCCCAGGGAACTATGTCACCATGGTCTTAATACAATATACTGTAATATGAAGTGAAAATGATAAACACAAAATATGCAACATTTTACACCTGAATATAAAAACAAATGAGTAGAATTGGTCTAAGGGGAATTAATAACTGTAGGAATACTATTGATTATGTTAAATATCAGCCTTAACGCAGTTAATACAACAATACCCTTCAAACTGACATCCAAATGGCCCAAGATGAATGAGTTCTGTGAAAACTGTTCTTTTTAATGCTGGTAAACTGCATGATCACCATTATACATCATTCTAATGTTCTCTAAATCTGTGTTTTAATCTGTATCCTCTGAGTGTAATGTTACTACCATGTATCATGTATGTGTTACTGTGTATGTATTTAAAATATTAAGCTTATTTGTGTATGATACATTTGGTAAAAGTATCACCAAATGCTTGCCACATTAAGCAAATCAGATCTGTATCCCACAAAGGAATGAAATAAATTCATATTGATTGTACAGTGTTTCTATTCACAAAAGGGTTTTTTAAAATTGAAAAGTTTCAGCAACTCTCATTACTTACACACAATGGCACTAGTGAAGTGTAAAAAAAAGTAAAACACAAGTGTTTCTTTGAAATCTAAGGACAAATATGTTACTGCTAAGTTTTACAAATTAAAACAAAATTAAATTTTAAAATTATTTTTAGAAGTCTTGCAGCCTGTTGCTTAGAGCACTCGACTCACAAGTAAGTGGACCTGGGTTTGTTTTCTGGGTGGGGCGAAATCTTAGGCAACTTTCCTTACTCCACATCCTCTGTTTGTCTAGGATCCCAGTTGTTAGCCGATTAGCGGATCGTTTCCGGGCGTAATAACGCCTCCCAAAAATAATTAAATAAATTTGCTCACTCAGTCTAGGAAGTTTGTGGCAATATATTCTGTGAAGGACAGAACCTTGCAGGTTGAGGTGGGAGGAGAGGGCGGTGGAGGAGGCTTGAATGGTCTAGGGTGTCAAAGGCGGATCATGACGTGATAAGGCGCCATATTGAATGCAAAGATTATGATTAAATTCTCCTCCCTAGCAATAATTACACTTTCAGTCTCTGGGTGAGTCCTACTTCATTGACTCACTCTCTGTGTAGAGGCTTGTCCAGTGGTGAAGGTTTAATATCCTTGTCCTGGTTGTCAAACACTTTCATGGTTTCACCCTTTCCTAGCGTTCCGATCTCCTCCAGATTTACTGTGCATTTGCCCACAATATACACTGTACAATATATTACGTGAAGAGCTTTGAGATATCAATGTGATAAGGCGCTATGAGGCTTTACAAGCCTGAGACCTGGGTTCGAATCCAAGCAGATCAGGGCAAAACCTTGGGCAAGATTCCTTACACATGCTTAATAATAATCCTCCCCAAACCCCCCCATAATAATAAAAATTGGTCATTTTAATCCATGACTGTTTGTGGGACACTGCTGTGTGCAATTGGCTGCCGCGTTTCGCCCACAAATAAACAGTCAATTCACTTTACAGTACATTCTGTGAAGCGCTTTGAGACATCGATAAGATGTGAAAAGTGCTATATCAAATGCAAGGATTATTATTATTATAACTATGCATTCTGGAACTCTCTTCCAAAATCTCTGATGCGTCCTCACTCCTTTCATTCCAAACATTCTTTCCAATTCCTGTCAGCTGTTTTTGCTTTTTATCAACAATTCTCCATCCGTTTCTCTCTCTTTCACTCCTATTTATCAGTACAGTACTCCTCGCAAATTGCAAATTGTTGTCTTGTTTTTCTCCGCTGTGAATTTCTGCTCAATGTACTGCACCTTGTGGCAGAACTGGCTGAACTCACTAAGTGACTCAACAGCTCAATACAGGCAGTTAATGAACACCCTCCCCTCAGGGCTTGTAACCCAACGCCAAGCAGTTTTTTATTTTTCATTTTCTTATTAGAAGAGGCTTCTAAAAAGTCCTTATCTGAACCTGAGAGGTGAGCACAGGAAAACACCTGTCTAAAATTCCACCCAATCTTAGTCTACAGTAATAATAATAATAATAATCCTTGCATTTGATATAGCGCTTTTGTACAAAACTGTTTGTGCCACATTGTATGGATTTCGCACACAACCGCACACATGATTTATCTCTGAGCAGAGCAGTTTTGTCCATTTGACTCCCAGCTTCTATCAGGACTGATGATGATAATAATAATAATCCTTGCATTTGATATAGTGCTTTATACATCTTCTAGACTGTGTCTCAAAGCGCTTCACAGAATATACTGTAAAGCGAATTGACTATATTTCTGGGCGAAATGCCAATTGCACACAGCAGTGTCCTACAAACAGTCGAGGATTGAAATGACCAGTACATTTTTGGAGGGATTATTATTAGGCCTGTGGAGTATGGAAACTTGCCCAAAGTTTCGCCCTGACCTGCCTGGATTCGAACCCAGGTCTCATGCTTGTAAGGCAAGTGCTCTAACCACTGAGCTACAGGACTCCAGTAGGTAACATGTAAGATCTCTGAATAATTTTTTACAATTTAAAATAATTTTTACAGACTCAATCTGAATTTGGAGCCTTTTTTTATGAAAAGTGGAAAAGTAGAATTCCAAATTAAGTCAAAATGTGAGAACTTTCTACAACCCTTCACAAATCTTAAATTTCAAGACAAAATGATTTTACAGGCAAAAACAACCGGATTTCATAAACGTGTCGCCGGTTGCTGATTTAATAATATTTGTGTTTGATATAGCATCTTATCACATCGTTGAGACATCTCAAAGCACTTCACAGAATGTGAATGGACTGTGTCTTTCGTGGGCAAAATGCAATAGCAAATTGCACACAGCATTGTCCCACAAACAGTTATAGATCGAAGTTTAATAAAGTACTAAAACTATGCATAAAATTAGGGAAAAAATGCATAGTATATACTGAATACTATGTACTACAGCATATACTGAACTGAGCATAGTACATTTGAGGGGGAAAAAATATCCTGCTATCTCTCGGCAACGTCATATGCATCTACATTATATACAACTTAATACTTACTTAAATTTACTTTCTTAATCTGCCTTTGAACCATTATTGCTAATTATTTGAGTCCCATAGATTTTCATTGTATTTTTGTGTTTTCATTCGACCCTGGCAACGGTTCAGCATAGTGTCGCAGTATTCACTCACCTTGGCTCATCTGACTCACTCTTTTGTTAAACAATTTGCACATACAGCATACAGCAAGCCCTTTTTTGGGGTCTTATTATGACCTTGTTTAGAAGCAAATCACTGGACAGTGTGGTCCTAACGACATCTAAATAAACTCTGCTGTTTTACAAAAATGCAAATGCTGCAGATGCTGGAAATCTGAAACAAAAACAGAAGTTGCTGGGAAAACTCAGCAGGTCAGGCAGCAACTATGGAGAAAGGAAAAGTGAGTCAATGTTTCGGGTCCACCACCCTTTGTCAGAACTCACTAAACTTTTGTTTCTGCTGTTTTACTCCCAGTTGAAGTTTGATTTACTTAATACACAATTTCAAATCTCTGACTAGCTTTCCTACTGTTTATCCAGCTCAAACCACACCCGTTACGGCTTTTGCTTGCAAGGTTAACGATAGCTGAGCTGGATAATTTCCTCCCCTCGGTGGCTGCCCTTCCAAGTGTTGCCAATGAGCCAGGCTGGTCTGTGCCGTCATCAGCAATGCCCTGGAGACCTGTGGACCTGCCTGGCTCAGGAACGGGACTACCAAGACCACCACAGAGGGTTGGCTCGATTCCAACATTCAATTGCTAATGTTAGCTTATCACCTTAGTTCACATTTTGTAAAATGGTGAAACCCGATTGGAAATAGTTTGCTGCTCTGTGTAAGGTACCATATGGGGTGTTTGTACAGTAACCACAAGGCTCTAGTTCCTCCCAAACCGACCAGAGACTGGATAAGGCACACATCCACTGTGAGGCAGCACATTCTTTACAATTAATTTACAATTAAATTAAATTGGTTACTTTAATTGTGGGGACATTGCCCACAAAATTTTACAGTGTATCCTATTAAGCGCATTGAGACATCTTGATGGTGCGGTAAGACGCTATATCAAATGCAAGGTTTATTATTATTATTAAAGCTCAAAAAATGGAAGATCTAGGAAAACACACTCCTTTCCCGAATGGACCAGGATGTGGATAGACAATTGCTATATTTGCAATGAAAGCAGCATCACTCAAGATATAACCAATCTAAAATGACTTTAGTTAGAGACAAGGTCCCAAGGTAGCACAAATAATCAATGGCCCCAATAAGTGTTTTGCTTTAAACTCAAAAATATAAAGTGTCAGTGTGCTTCACAAACTATATTGTATATTGTATTGTGGATTGACTGTAAATTCTGTGGGCAAAACACGGCAGCCAATTGTGCATAGCAATGTCCCAGAAACAGTCGTGGATTGAGTGACTACATTTTTTGGGGGGAGGGATTATTCCCCCTGGAAAGCGATCCGCCAATTGAATAACATGTTTGTCATTTACAGAATCCACAAAATCCATCTTATCCAGAACTTTGCCGCCCACATACTCACCCGCTCTAAGCTTCGCTCCCCCATTACCTCAGGCCTTGCCAGACTTCACTGGCTCCCTATCCCAGAGAGGATCGACTTCAAGATCCTCACCCTTGTTTTCAAATCCCTCCACTCCTCTGCACCCCCCTATCTCTCTGATCTCCTCTCCCCACAACCCAGCACCCACTGCCTTCATTCCTCTGGGTCTTGGCCTCCTCCATGTCCCCCGAGTCCTCCGCTCCACCCTCGGCGGCCATGCCTTTAGCCACTACGCCCCGAGGCTCTGGAACTCCCTTCCTCACTCGCTTCGCCTCGCCCCCTCTCTTCCCAGTTTCAGGTCACAGTTGAAGACCTTTCTCTTCGACCGAGCTTTTGGTCATCTTCCTGCCCCTGCCCCTGGCTCGGTCCCGGGATCCGCTACTGTGAAGCGCTCTGAGACGCCGTCTGGCGTGGAGGGCGCTATATAAATCGAAGTTGTTGTTGTTGTACATTGCCATTTATATAAGTGGATTGACTGTATACTTTGTGGCGAAA
This sequence comes from Hydrolagus colliei, assembly GCA_035084275.1. Classification (NCBI taxonomy): domain Eukaryota; kingdom Metazoa; phylum Chordata; class Chondrichthyes; order Chimaeriformes; family Chimaeridae; genus Hydrolagus; species Hydrolagus colliei. Next base: position 64,431,769 of record CM068744.1, on the reverse strand, counting down.
AGCAACAGCCTATTGTACTCAACAGTGTCCCACAACCTTCCTAGATTGAGTGAGCAAATTAGTTTAATTATTTTTTGGGAGGGGTTATTACCCCTGGAAACGATCCGCTAATCGACTAACAACTGGGTAAACAGAGGCGTGTGGAGTAAGGAATTTTGCCTAAAGGTGTTACTCCTCCCTGTAATTGAACCCGGATCCTCTCTTTTGCGAGGTAAGTGCACTTTTTTTTTGGTTGGGGATGGGGGGGGGGTCTAAAGGTCTCACTTTTTTTCTGTCAAAAAGGGTAGAAATTTGACACTTGCAAAAATAGCTTATTTAACCAATTGATTTTCACCATAGAAAAGTATTGATTGGTGAAAACTTGCTGTATTGGTGAAATTTTTAAAAAAATGTTCCTTCTCCAAAGGACAACTTGCCTTTGAACTGGTCAATGGACAACTTACAGGACTGGGAACTCAATCAAGCCCAATCCTCCATCGCCTGGCGACGGAGAGAGACTAATCCACACAATTTATAATATCCTATCCCCTTCTTATACGCATTACAAAGTAATTAAATGTTGCAAAGATGGCATTTCAAAACTGGACTTTTAATGGCTTTAAATTCACTCAGTGGTTTTAAATTCACTCAATCCACAAGTGCTTAACTGATCCTGAGTTACAGAATAGCCATGATCTTATGAAATGGCGGAACAAGATTGAGGGGCTGAATAGCTGACTCCTGTTTCTATGTTTAGTACTTTAGTTGTGTTCTGCGCAGCTATAGATCTGAATGTTCTATATGAAGCTCCTGTAGCTCAATGGTTAGAGCACTCACCTTACAAGCGTGAGACCTGCATTCAAATCCAGGCAGATCAGGGCGAAACCTTGGGCAACTTTCCTTACTCCACATGCCTATTAATAATAATCCCTCCAAAAAAAACACAATAATAAAATTAGTCATTTCAATGCATGATTGTTCGTGGAACACTGATGTGTGCAATTGGTTGCCATGTTTCGCCCACAAATATACAGTCAATTCACTTTACAGTATATTCTGTGAAGCGCTTTGAGACATCGATAAAATGTGAAAAGCCCTATATCAAAATGCAAGGATTATTATTATTATTAGTGGTATGTTTTTTAAATCTTTATTGAGTCAGTGGTCTGAATTAAGTGTTAATTAGATGACCAATTGAAGACAAATGGTAAAGAGTGGATTTTTCAGGTTCACGTTTAGACAGCTAAATACTCTTGAAATACACCACCAATACAGTAGGTCAGAGAGATAGGCGGGGGCAAGGCTGTGAATGGCCTTGAAAGTGAGGACAAGGATCTTGAATTCGAGTCCTTAAAGTAAAAAATAAAGAATAATTCCTTGCATGGTGGATTATATACCATTGGTTAATGCCAGATTAATCCATCATATAGGGCATCATGGAGCTCCTGTAGCTCAGTGGTTAGAGCACTTGCCTTACAAGTGTAAGACCTGTATTTCGAATCCAGGCTGATCAGGGCGAAACCTTGGGCAAGTTTCCTTATTCCACACGTCTAATAATAATCCCGCCAAAAAAACCCACAATAATAAAATCGGTTATTTCAATCTATGACTGTTTGTGGGGACGCTGCTGTGCGCAATTGGCTGCTGCATTTCGCCCACAAATATAGTCAATTTACTTTATATTCTGTGAAGCGCTTTGAGACATAGTCTAGAAGATGTGTAAAACACTATATCAAATGCAAGGACTGATGATTATTATCTTCAGTCTTGATAGAAGCTGGGAATCAAATGGATAAAACTGCTCTGCTCAGAGATAAATTATGTGTGCGATTGTGTACGAAATCCATATAATGTGGAACAAACAGTTTTGTACAAAAACACAAAAAACATAGAAAAAAGGTTCAGTCTCAATATAATTGGGATGTAACTCGAAGTGATCATTCTGGGGGGTTTCTAGGTACTGTAGAAATATGCAATTGGTCGCCGCGTTTCATCCGCAAAATATACAGCCAATTCACTTTACAGTATATACTGTGAAGCACTTTGAGACGTCTTGAAAATGTGATAAGGCGCTATATCAAATGCAAGGATTATTATTATAACATTGCTGTTCTAACCTCCAGCTTTGCTCTTCTAAATTAGGTTGCAAAATTGAGTATGAACTGTATATGGAATTTATTTCACCCACGTCACTGTATGTCTTCACGTGTGGGTTCAAACCTGTATTGGAATTTGAACTCAGACTCAAGCTGACCCTCCAATGGAGTGCTGGATTGTCCAGCGCCTTGGGACATCCTCCTGACGTGAAAGACACTCTATACAAGTGTCATTTTGTTGTTGTTGGAGGTGCCCTCCTTCAGATGAGACTGTAAACAGAGGTACCTGTTCAGGAGGACTAAAGATCGGATGGGCCTATTTAAAAAGAGAAGGGAATTTCTCCCAAGTGCCTTGGCCAGAAATTCCTCCAAATGAAATGAAGTCATTCACTTGATGGCTATTAGTGGGACGTTACTGTGCACAAATTGGCTGCTGGGACGTCCTCCCGACGTGAAAGGCGCTATATAAGTGCAATTTTGTTGTGGTTGTTGTTGTTGCTGCGTTCACCCACAAATACACTCACTCCACTGGTGAAGCATTTTGGGACATCCTCCCAACATGAAGGCGCTACACCAAATGCAAGGATTAATTATGATTGGACAGTGAGTATCTGTATAGAGCTGAACAAATCCTGTTCTCACTTGGTCTGGTGACCAGGGCTAATTGCATCAGAATTGACGATGGCGTCTGTTAATAGGATTCGGTGCCTCATATAACAACTGAAATAGCAGCCTCTGTATGAGCACTTTCTACTTGGTGTCACTGGGCTATTAACCAGAATGAAAACCCTATCTTGTTTTTCTGTCCCTCAGCCCAAGACTAAGGCCATTAGTCTAAGACTAAGCACCCTGATGGTTTGAGATAAATTAGCCGCATAATCTATTGGTGGATTGATTATACGACCTTCGGAGATTGCTTTGCTCAGTTTCCCTCGAGGAAGTGGCTGTATAAACGCAAACCATTGGGAAGTTAAAATATTATTTTGAACAATATGGAAATCAACTCTGAAGGGAATGATTTTTCTTTGTAGTTATTCAACTGTAATGGAATAACAAAATGTTATTTTAAATGACCTTTGTATTTCCACTCCCTGTTCCATTTACATTATCATGTATTTTGAATCGCTAAGCAAAGAATGACAATATAACAATACAAAAGGTTACCAGGGAAAGAAAGGAGGAATTAGGATTAGACGATATATCTCTAGTGGAGGAATTGCAATCAGCATAGATTCAATAGTTTCCTTCTGTTTTGTAATGTCAATGGCATGTGGGATTAGGTCTGTCCCTGATTCACAGTTTACAATTAATTTCTGACAATATTGTTGTTTGTAGGGTAAACTCAATAGAAAGAAAACACTGGTTTCTAATGTCCAGTGATATATCGATATATCAGTTATATCGGTATAATTTTTCATATCAATATAGAAAATTTTAATATATCAGTATATCAAAAAATTCGGTATGAAAAAAATTGGTATATTCACAAAATATCGGGATATCATCAACAAATTTATAGCATACAGAAAATATACAACCAAAGGTTCAAATGTACTTGACGACACAATGCACACAAGAGCTTAATTTTCTTAAAGCGCCAAAGGGCTTTATCAATAACAACAAACAACAAAAACAGTAACAACAAAGTTCAACAGACTTTCAACAGACCTTGTCACTATTGCAAACCTCCTAGGTGTAGAGCACACATATCTGAATAGCATAGCATCCACCTTCTTCCCTTCCCCCCCACCACCAAACACAATCAGACTGGCGCACAACTCTCCCAAGCCATTCATACGTAAAGGTTTGGAACGTGAGTAAAAAAAAACTGATGATATCGATATATCGGTATATATCGATGTGAGTCTACCGACATATCGGTATTGGAAAAATTCTATATCAACGGACACTATTGGTTTCATTACAATAATTCATTGGAACTACAGTATAGCAATATTTTCTGTGTTACTTTTATTTCTTAGGATCAATTGGAAAAGGATACAATGTGACTTTTATTAGATTTACATCCAAATCAATTACAAGGCAACACACTTAGCCAGCCTTCTGCATGCTAAAATCAATTATTTTATTACACTGATTAATAATTCTATACATCAAAAATAAGACTGCCATCTCATACTAGACCAAAGTGCACCACTTTCAGAGTATTGCTGCTTCTAATTTCCTGTGGAGAAAGAATATGTTTTAATGGATCTTGAAAATGACAGAGCAACAACTAATTAAATAATCTCAGATTAATTGACACTGTGTTATCTGACATAATAAATTGTTAATAAAAGGGAACGCTTGAATAATCTCTTTATTTCACTGTGTACAATGTTTAATAAAGTCATTTATGTGGCTTCAAAGATTTATATTTAAGAAAACCATTTGAAACATCGTTAACACAAACGGGATTTTTGGTTCTGACTCAAAGGGTTTATTTTAACGTTCACTGGTATCAAACTAACTTTGCTGAAGGATGTCTTTTATTAGATTGATATAGGAATAAATTGAAAGGCAACTGCATTCCAATTTTAATTATTTTAAAACATTGTAGAACACTTGGGAGCTTGAAACTACAATTGTGTTTTGTAGTTCAATTGTTATTTAGCTTTTTTTTAGAAAAACTAGAATAATGATGGCAGGAAGGTGAATCCTGCCCACACGAGGAAGCTTGTAACAGTCAAAAATAATCATGCTGGGCTGACACACTGTAATGTGTATTGCACAGAAATGATTACCAAATGGGCATCCTTCATTTATAAGCCTTAAGGGAATGAGCTTCAGTAGACTATATTCACTATCTCTATTTACATATTGTGTAATGGATCCTAACATTAACGCCTAATAATAATCTCTCCCAAAAAAACAATAATAAAATTGGTCATTTCAATCCACGAATGTTCGTGGGGTTGCTGCTGTGCGCGTTTCGCCCACAAAATATACAGTCAATTCACCTTCCAGTATATTCTGTGAAGTCTTTTGAGACGTCTAGAAGATGTGAAAAGCGTTATATCAAACGCAAGGAGTATTATTATTATTATTATTATTATTATTATACGACTGAAGGTATCACAGCCAAGCTTACTTCTCTTCTCACCTGACGCTACACATGCACCTTCCAGTAGGGGTCAACTGGATAACAATCAGGAGCGGGAACTCTGACTGATTGTTCGCCGCCCTGTCTAAGGACCATTGAGGTGAGTCCAATTGCAAAAGCTCAATTCGCTGGCTAGATCAGCTAACTCAGCACATACGAGGTAGGAATCAAACCGGTGACCTTCTGGTTTGTCTGACTTGGTACCACATTGATATCTTCACCTTTTAAAACCTTCAGGGAGAGAAGGCTGCACAGTTTTTACAAACCTGTTTATAAAAAAGCTTCTTATGCAATAGTTCTGAACTATTGCATGTCAAAGGAATCGATGTGCATCAAAATTCTCCATCTTACCCGTGTTTCTCCTTCGCTATCATCAGGGTTACCTTGAACACACACAAGACATCTTATTTGCTTTTATGCGGTGTTGTTCTGTGTAATATATAGAACCATTGATATCAGTGATAAGTTTGCAATGCAATCAAGGAACTCTGGTGATATCCATCACGCAGTCGAGCATTAGAGATTCAATTATCACATTATAATTCAGTGGTGTCTAGAGATAATAATAATATATCTATGAATAAGATATAATCTCTAAGACGTCAATAAAATATTGTGAATGATATTTAAAGTAACTGTCACTTCAAAATAACATGGGTTAAATGAACCTTGGTAGGGCAAATTAATAATAATAATCCTTGCATTTGATATAACGCTTTTCACATCTTCTAGACATCTCAAAGTGCTTCACAGAATATACTGTAGAGTGAATTGACTGTATATTTATGGGCCAAAACGCGGCAGCCAATAAGGGAATTATTTTACAGGTCTTTTAATGGATGGAGTCAGTCAAGTATCTGATATGTGTGGAAACCTATCACTTACATGAGTGGAAACCAGACTGACAGTCCACATAAGCATCCTAGCTACAAATGTAAATTTCCCATATTTCTGGAACCGAGCATGCACTCTCTCCTCAGAGGGATGCATCCTACTTACCTAATGCCAGCAAATATCAGCCATAGGTTGGCAGCAGCCAAGGCTTGGGAATCTCAGAGTTGTGTTTGGAGTACTGCTGAAGGTTAACCAGCTAAAAACACCTAATTTCCCTTTGTAAACTTCACACGGTTTGTCCAGCTAGGGTTTCGCCCACAAATATACAGTCAATTCACTTTCTGTGAAGGGCTTCGAGACGTCTAGAAGACATGAAAAGCGCTATATCAAATGCAAAGGGTAAGCCATGCGCAGGGCTGAGCAATTGCATCACCACAATCACTCAGTTTGATTCAGTTCTGATAATTAATTGCCCCAAGAAGACTTGGTTCATCAATGAGACTTAGCTTCAATTACATGATAGATAAATATAGATAAATTAAATTGGTCATTTCAATCCACGACTGTTTGTGGGGACAATTGGCTGCCGTGTTTCACCCACAAATATACAGTCAATTCACTTTACAGTATATTCTATGAAGCGCTTTGAGACGTCTAGAAGAAGTGAAAAGTACCATATCAAATGCAAAGATTATTACTATTATCTCTTTCTCTCACACTCCTACCCAGGAGGAAAGTATTTTGCAAGTTCTAAATCAAAATTACAGAGAAATTATTCTTTGCCCTTTTAATTTAGAATCCTGATGAAAAGCATTTCTATAAGTGCAGCTTTATCTACTGGCGAACATCTATAACAGGATGCACTTAATTATGTTTTTTAAAAATATATTAAAAATGTGATTTTGCCATTTTAAAAAAATTGGCTAATAAATAGTAAATTTTCAGAAACCCTCCAACTCTGATTTATTTGGGGGGATTTTTGCAGTTAAGGTATTCCAAGATTAGAACATGTCGGTTAACAAATCTTCTTTAAAGGCTTTTGATACGAATCTCTTACCTTCCAGGATCCAGGACAAGGGGTTATCTCTCAAAGCTGCAGCGTAGCCATCAATCCCAAGTTCGCTCTCCATGTCACTTGTCATGTTATGGTATGAAGGCCTGAATAGGTAAGAAACACAAATGGGCACTGAAGCCAGACATGTTTGTTTACATCCTCTGAAGTACACAGCTGTCCGTGTAATTCGCTATTTCCAAACTGTTGCTCTTTTTATCTGATGGGTTTTTTGTTTATGTTCTGACTCTGGTATGAAAAGTCATTTACCCTTGCAAATATTCAATAGGTACCCAGTCACTCTACATTTTGGCCTTAGGTTATCGTCTTTCAGGCAGCTAAGGGTTTTGTCAAACAGAACGGTTTGAGGTTTTATCTCTAACAATCTAACAGGTGAATGGAACATTCACAAAAACACTTTTACAGGGCATCAACTAGACACTGGAATGTCAGAAAGTAAGTGCAATGGACTTCACTGCTTCAGATAAAATTCTGCGTCGCATCAAAGACTTCAGTGTAATACATTTGGTATCAGTTCTAAACTAACTCTATGGATGGATAAGAAAATAAACAGATAAAACAAATGTATTGATGTACAATTTGTAAGGAAACTAAATAGTCTTTATTTTAGAAAGCACAGTGACAGAAAGCGAAATGAAAATTGTTGACAAAACAATGACATTATTTGTTAATGTAATCCCTTTGGTCTAAATATATTCCATCGTCGATGGCTGTTAAATATTCTTATTTTCTCGTCAAAGAACTTGTCAAACAATCAGCATTCTAATGATTAATTAATTAATCAGCAGTGACTCAATGACACTATATCACATGCAAGGATTACTGTTAGAATTACATACAATGAATACAATTAATACAATCATTGACATTGGGTGAAGTCCTTTGAAAATACAGGCATTTTAATGAATAATCTGCCGCAAAAGGAAAATTACATTATCGTTTGCATAACGCAAATGTATAAAAAAGGATATGTAGGAATACCATTTAAAAAGTCACAAAGCGTCACATTTGCAAGATTTATAAAAAAACCAAGAGTTAGATCAATGATAACCTTTGCGTTTGATATAGCACTTTTCACGTCTTCCAGACGTCTCAAAGTGCTTAATTGTTGGTGTGTTAATGTGACTAAATTAAAAGTAAACAAAAATGCTACATGTTAAGTTGGCAGCATTCCATATCCTGGCTTGACAAATTGTGGGTTTTCCTACTCATATCTTAACCTTCCTGTCATGCCTTTTTGTGGTGTGGGACATATTTATATGCCTTTGTCACAGCTTTTGAACTGGATATTGACCGATACTGTACATTGCTTTTAATAATTAGCCCACCTGGCAAATTATAAAGATCCGCTAGGAAGAAATACCACTATTTTTATTGGTCTCCCTTGTAAAGTGAGGCTTGGTAAAACATTGCTGTGGTTTTCTACTCCTTGCAATGTGACGAGATGTGTTCTTTGAGCCAAATCAAGCTTCTCCATCACCATAAGCCTTATTGGCTCAGCAAAAGAAACAATGAAACTTCATCTGAGACCAGATTAGTCTGGGGAAAAAATGGCAGGATTGTTTTCTTCTCAAACCCATTATCTTCCCTACAACATCTTGATCGGCTTTCTTAGCTACTATTACTAATTCTGTATAGCGTTGTAAGAGGCAGCTTTTTTGGCAGTCAAATTGCCCTAACCCTCTTACTTTATGTTCTGAAACAGCTTAAGGTTGTCTGTCCTCTCTTTCTATGTGTCTTTTTAAATTGGCTGATGGTGGGGGGATAGAAAGCTTAAAAGAAGCTCAGTAGCCACTTTTTTTCTGTTCTCCGGTCACCCACATGAAAGCTCCAGTTCTGTTTGAAGCACTTTAAATTTACGCACAAACCGCAGCATTGCAAAGATATCTACTGTTCTTGGCCTACGCGTGACCTCTGCAGTATTTGATGGGTGTTTTTAATGCTTCTAGATTGGAAAATGCAAATATGATTAATCCGATGTCAATTGCATCAGATTTGTTTGCATACAAAGTAATCCTGTTGAGTTATAAAGAGTGAATCTGCAGGTTTAAATCCCAGGGTTAAGTAACTGAGCTATAGCACTACAGTCTCCTTGGATCTTAGCTGGTTTGCAAGAGAGGAGGAGGAGCGCCTTGTTGATTTGATGTAGAAATAGATGTAATAGTTGTCAGAAGTGTAATTCCTATTCATTGAAAACTGACAGTATTCTCTGAAAGATAAACTTCCCTGTAGATTAAAAAAAATTTAGTTCTACAATTACCTACACACTGTTTTTAATAATGATACTCCTTGTGTTTTATCTAGCGTCTCATTATGTCTTTGAGATGTCTCAAGGCGCTTCACAGAATATATTGACTTTACATTTTGTAGCTGAAATGCAACTGCCAATTGTGCACAGCAAAGTCCCACAAAAAATGTTGTGGATTGAATGACCAATTTATGGACTCGTGTCCAGTTTATTATACTTGGCGATCTTTATCCAAAGTATGAAGTGCACTGTAGCATGGCTCCATATTTTGACAAAATTGAAACCTGCAGTTTCTTTGGTGAAATTCTCCCCCACCCTCTAGAACCCCATCACTGAATCCCTCCACCTCACACCCCTCCCCAGCCTCCTCCAAGGCCTGTCTGAAGATCTCTTTAACCGTGCCTTTGGCCACAGTTCCACCCCCACTCCCACTCTCCAACCCTCTTGACTCCAACTCCCAGCCCAGGTGCAAAACTTTTAACTGCCTAGTGCCTTGAGACGTCCTTTCAACGTGAAAGGCGCTATATAAATGTAATTTGTTGTGATTGAACACTGAAGAGAGGATGAGGGAAGGGGGAAACATGAAGGAAATATAAAGTTGACTAAACTTCATTTGCACTCTGTTAGTTTCAGCTGTTATACTGTTACTGACACTATTTGAAATTAAAACTGAGATCATTTTTTGGGGGGTATCATTCATATCAATGCACTGTATTTTAGCCCCAAATCAGCACTGTTGCTCAGCAGTCTTCAAGTAATACTATATACATTGCAGCAGGACATTTACTACAGTAGGTGAACCCTGGGAACATCAAATTTCACCAGGGGGAAGGAAGTCAATACAGAAGTGTCTATCTGACCATTTAGTGCAGTAGGAAATACACACTGAATATAAACGCACTGTATGTCTGTGCGAAAATCTCAGTAATCACCTTATCTCTGTCTCACACACACTGGACAAGCTGTAATTTCATATACTCTGGGTTTATTGGACTCCTGGAAAACAGTCATCCCTCGGCTCAGCCCTAGCCAGGCAGTCACTCACCTGTCACAAGGGTTGTTCTGGGCATCAGACTGCAATAAATGAGCAGTGTCGCTAGCTGGCCTGGAGGACGGGTGATTGCCCCAGGGTCTATCAGGTTCAAGCGTTGCAGGTGACAGGTCACCATTGTCTCCTGTCAAAGATTCCTCTCCGTCTAAAGACTCCAGAGTTTCTGCAAACAGAGAAGCAAATGGTAAAACTAACTGCTTCATTTTAACTGAGTGGAAGGAAAACACCATTGGATTCACATGTATTTTCAAAGCAGCTGATGAAATCTAAACAATGCACACAACGTTAGTTGAAGCCCCAATGTCTCAACTTCAACATGCGAATCACATTTTGCTAACTTGTTTTAAAAATAAGACTTCGTCATTATTTTAATCTTTCAGAACTATGTCACCCTTGCAAGTTTGACAACAATTTATCTTGTGTTGACAATGTTTGAGGCCCAGTCATACCACAAATAAGTAACGGACAGATGTAATGGTACAAAGAGCCAGTAAACATCACCTCATTAGATCTCAGTAGCTAAATGAGAACCAGAAGCTGTTTTTTTCATTGGTGTTACTTTCTTGATATTTTCCACTTTACACTTTGCATTATATGGATTTCCATTCAAACAACTCACCTGCGTTTTCTTGTTAGATAAACACTTTTGTAACACATTTGGTCGGTCAGGTTTGCAATGAAAAAAAAGACGCTGACCCATTGCGTAAAACATGCTGCACTAGTTCCGTTAACTCCAGTCTATTTGAACAGGTTTAAATGGAAAGCTACAGGAAACTGGGTGGTGGTGAGTCAGCACACTGTCTTTTCATCTCCAAGACTAGGTTTGGAATCGAGCCTAAACTGATGGGATTAAAATCTCCTCTCTATGCCAGCCGTAAGGATTCTGGACACAGCGAGACAGTCTCAAAGCCCGGTTCCTAGCAGGCACGGCCACACAGCACAAAACTGTCTATAATCTGACACTAAGTGGCATGTGTGTAAAGTAGAAAAAATTCTCAGCAGGGAGTGCTCTTTTGAAGTTGAGGGTTTGGACACATGGTTGATGCAGGGTTAAAGGGAATTTCTGATTGTGCTATGGACCTGACCTGGGGCTGTTCAACACCGACAAAAGTGGAAAAAAGTATCCCGTTACCGAACGCAACCATTCTTTACCTTCAGAAACACAAACATTCACAAACACATTAAAAAAAATCACGGATTCCTTTCAATTTCCAAATTCCTCCCAGTGTACAAAAGCTACGATTCATCTTAGTTTCGAATGATTATGTGTATTCCAACTCCTGGCCTTTTTAAAAAAAAAACTTCTTTTGAACTCAAGGCTAACTTTAATAACAAGCAGTTCTCCATGCCTCTGGCGGGCATTGAGAATGTCCTGCAAGTGTAGCGACCTGTTACACACATCTGAAATATTGAAACAGGGTTTAATTTGCAGGATTTTGCAAAGAAAAACACAAACAATCATGGTGGATTCAGTCACTGATTTCGTTTCCTATGACTGTGAGATCAGTTTGTGCCCAAATTATTTTCCAGGCTCCCAGCAGATCACTATCTGCCCTCATCTCCAGTAGATTGGAATAATATAATAATAATCCTTGCATTTGATACAGCGCTTCTCAAGTCTTCTAGATGTCTCAAAGCACTTCACAGAATATACTGTAAAGTGAATTGACTGTATATTTGTGGGTGAAACGCAGTAGCCAATTGCACACAGCAGTGTCCCACAAACAGTCGTGGATTGAAATAACCAATTTTATTATTGTGTTTTTTTGGGGAGGGATTATTATTAGGCGTCTGAAGCCCATTGGAGGGGTTCAAAAAGGATTATTATTAAAATGCACGGATGAATATCAAATTCAAGGATTATTATTATTTTATTATTATCATTATCCAAATACATTTTGGAGTCACTATACCTGTGGTTTCCAATGGGCTGGTTTGAAAAGAGGAAGCATCTTATCAAAATCATGCATAAAATTGAATAAGAAAGTCTTTGTGCCCACTGTTTGTGGATATCCTGTAGCTCAGTGGTTAGAGCTCTCGCCTTCCAAGTGCGAGACCTGTGTTCGAATCCAGGCAGATCAGGGCGAAACCTTGGGCAAGTTTCCTTACTCCACACACACACACGCCTAATAATAATCCCTCCCCCAAAAATTGTTAATTTCAATCGATGACTGTTTGTGCTAATTTAATCTACGTAAATACACAGATTATTTTAAATATGAAATACTCCTTTTCTAATATCCCAGATTGATAGGTACTCTCCGGAGTGGCAAGTATTGAGGAAGAAAAGATAATATTGGAACTGGAAGCAAGTATTTTGTTGAAACGAAAATCAACAACAACAACATCTTGGATTTATATAGCACCCTCCATGCCAGACGGCATCTCAGAGCACTTCACAATCAGGATCCCAGGGCTAAACCAGGGGGAGGGGGAGAAAGGTGACTGAAGGTGCGGTCGAAAAGAAAAGTCTTTAGGCGCGGCCTGAAAATAGGAATGGAGGTGACATAGTGAAGGGAGTGAGGAAGAGAGTTCCAGAGCCTCAGGACGTAGTGGCTGAAGACACGGTCACCGACGGTGGAACGGAGGATTCGGAGGACAAGGAAGAGGCCAGACCCGGTAGAGCGAAGACAACGGGTACTGTTGTTAGGAGACTAGAGGTCAGAGAGATGGGAAGGTACAGAGGAGTGGAGGGATTTAAAAACAGGAGTGCGGATCTTGAAATCGATCTGCTCTGAGATAGGGAGCTAGTGAAGTCTGGCAATGACTGGGGTAATTGGGGAGCCGAGTTTGGTTCGTGTGAGAATGCGGGCGGCAGAATTTTGAATAACCTGGATTTTATGAATGGTGGCAGACCTAAGACCAGCGAGTAGGGCATTGGAATAGTCCGGCCGATAGGTGACAAAGGCATGGACCAGGCTTTCAGCAGCTTTTGCTGTGAGATATTGGTGGAGATGGGCGATGCATTGGAGATGGAAGAAGGAGGTGCTGGTGAGGGACCAGATCTGCGGGAGGAAGCATAATTAGGGGTCGAACCTGACGCCTGAGTTCGGAGAGTTTTAGGGGCAGATCTGGTAGGTGGAGTAGGTGAAAGCCATGAGATTGAAGATGTTGAAGAGAGCCAAAGAGTATGGCTTCTGTCTTGTCAACATTCAGGCTGAAGCAAATTTGCGCTCATCCAGCTCTTGATGTCTGTTAGAACAAATTGAGGTGGAAAAGTAGAGTTGGGTGTCATCCACATACAAGTGGAAGTGTATCCCATGTCTGTGGATGACATCACCATGAGGGAGCATGTAGATAAGGAAGAGAATGGGCGAGTGCGATCCCACTGAGGTGGAAGAGGGGGATAGGTGATGGAGGAGGATGGCAAAATAGACTGTGTCGAAGGCGGCGGAGAGGTCCAGGAGGACAACAACAACTTTGATTTATATAGCGCCCTCCACGCCAGACGGCGTCTCAGAGCGCTTCACATTAGCGGGTCCCGGGACCGAGCCAGGGGCAGGGGCAGGAAGGTGACCAAAAGCTCGGTCGAAGAGAAAGGTCTTCAACTGTGACCTGAAACTGGGAAGAGAGGGGGCGAGGCGAAGCGAGTGAGGAAGGGAGTTCCACAGCCTCGGGACGTAGTGGCTAAAGGCACGGCCGCCGAGGGTGGAGCGGAGGACTCGGGGGACATGGAGGAGGCCAAGACCCAGAGGAATGAAGGCAGCGGGTGCTGGGTTGTGGGGAGAGAAGATCAGAGAGATAGGGGGGTGCAGAGGAGTGGAGGGATTTGAAAACAAGGGTGAGTATCTTGAAGTCGATCCTCTCTGGGTTAGGGAGCCAGTGAAGTCTGGCAAGGACTGGGGTAATGGGGGAGCGAAGCTTAGAGCGGGTGAGTATACGGGCAGCAGAGTTCTGGATAAGATGGATTTTGTGGATTGTGGTGGAGGGGAGACCAGTGAGGAGGGCGTTGCAATAGTCCAGCCGAGAGGTGACAAAGACATGGACCAAGGTTTCGGCGGCTTTTAAGGTGAGGTATTGCCGGAGACAGGCGATCCGTCGGAGGTGGTAGAAGGCAGTGCTGGTGACGGACCGGATGTGGGGGAGGAAGGACAGTTGGGGGTCGAACCTGATGCCAAGGTTGCGCACAGGTTCGGTGAGTTTTAGGGGCAGGCCAGGGAGGTGGAGGAGGTGAGAGCCGTGTGAATGGAGACGTTGACGAGAGCCAAGGAGTATGGCCTCTGTCTTGTTTCACCCACAAATATACAGTCAATTCACTTTACAGTATATTCAGTGAAGCGTTTTGAGACGTCGATAAGATGTGAAAAGCGCTATATCAAATGCAAGGATTATTTATATTATTCTGATAATAACCAGCACAAAAACAGATTTTCCTGTTCAACATTACTTGGCAGATAACATTAACAATAATCCGTTATTGTGAAGTGCTCTGAGACGCAGTCTGGCATGGAGGGTGCTATATAAATCCAAGTTGTTGTTGAATTATACATTTATCGAGACATGAAAATTCTAGTTCTAAGTCTCTATTTTGTGATGAATCTGCGGCAAACTACAGTAATAACAATGGAAAGATCATTGTCACTTTACAATAAGAAGTTATAATTAACATGTTGGGGAAAAATATGTTTTGAAATGCATGACCTACTCTTTGGGAAAGTATTGGCAACAAAACTGTTTCTACCCAGGTGTATGAAAATCAATCCAATTAAAAAACACTGATAATAAAAAAAAATCTTCTTTCTCTGTAGGCTCATCTGCTCAATTCACAAAATACAGCAAATATGATAATTGGTGCTTATAAATAGGAAAAGACATCAACCAAATCATTACCCTTTGTGAACAAGTAGAATATTCTGCACCGTAATCAAAATAAGGAGCTAAACATTGAATAAACATTTGTAACCATGTGTGACAAATAACATAGATTAATAAAAGCGGGTTTCCCCGCCCTTGTTGGCATTGACTTAAAATAATAATAATAATCCTTGCATTTCATATAGTGCTTTTCACGTCTTCTGGATGTTTCAAAGCGCTTCACAGAATATACTGTAAAGTGAATTGAATGTATATTCGTGGGTGAAACGCAGCAGCCAATTACGCACAACACTTATTTGTATGTTAGATCTAGGAATGAACCTACGAATATACAAAACTGTACATGTGCAAATAGATATTTCTGGAACAAATCACAGCAAAAACACCATTCACTGAACTTTACTCGAGTTAAAATCCTCTTGGAACAGAAAAGCTGTCAGACCTGACACCTCAGGTTACAATTAAACAATCCCACATACTTGGTCACAAGATACAGTACATAAAGTTCTCTCAGCCACTGTACATGGAATCGTGACCTGTGTTCCTATGAAGCAGATTTAAAAATAGTCTTGCATACAGCCAGAGAACACAATAAGAACATGTAATAAATACATACAGATTTGCTTAGCACTCGGGGAGTAGTGTGATGGGCGATAAATAATCCTTAATAATAATAATAATAATCCTTGCATTTGATATAGCGCTTTTCATATCTTACTGACGTCTCAAAACGCTTCACAGAATATACTGTAAAGTGAATTGACTGTATATTTGTGGGCGAAACGCAGCAGCCAATTGTGCACAGCAGTGTCCCACAAACAGTCGTGGACTGAAATTACCAATTTTTATTATTGTGTTGATATATGAATACAAGTTGTTGTTGTATAGATCAGCCATAACACTATTTATTATTATTATTATGTTGGTACTTATTACTTTCAGCAATTCATTTGAACTGTTCAGAAATATTTCCTTGTTGCAACTATAAAATACTCCTTGCAGTCATGCAGTTGCAAGATTATGATGCCCGTCAACAATAGATCTTCTGTCACTTCTGCTGAAGGTAGGAGCGCCTCTTAGACGGCAGCCAGGAACGAAAAATCTACCCTTTTGCTATGTTAACTGTGAAAGGCAGCACACACAAAGATGCTGAACCACCTGTACCCCTCAAGGCTTCCTCGTAGATTTGACTCTTCAAAGATTTGAGAATTAGAAGACTTCAAACACGTTTCACTCAACACAGCAGGAAGAAACATATGTCAGCTACAAGTCTGTGCAGTGCTGTATGTCTTGAGAGGAATTATAGGCGAACGTTGCTTCATACACGCATTGATTGGCTTTGCAAAGCATTTTTACATTTGATGTACATGGCAACCGATCAATGTAAGTAAATGAGTCAATCTCTTGCACTTTCTAATACCATGTGGTAGAGATTTCTATGCACTAACTTCTTGTTAGTTAATTTTTTCCCCCCGGCCTGCAATTGTTTCAATTAATTTGTTTTGCTCTCCTGCCCCCCCACCCCCCCACTCCCCACCCACCCACACACACTCAGACTCCAGACAGGCAGGCTATCAGTCTGCTCCTAGGCTTGTGTCAATTTGAAAATTGCTGGGAGGTGTGCAAGACTGCGTTGGCGATGGGAACAGATATAAACATCATATCTTTTGCATCTAACATTGTAGACATACTAAGAAGGTTGTTTGAAGCAGAACAATATTTAAGAAACAGCTGGATGCTGTAACAGGGATACAATATACAGTAGTTGGCATTTTGAAAGCATGAGATAGTCAGAAGTGTCTTTATCATTTAAACTTCTCTCAAGCTTTTCTAAACATCCCATTCTATCAAACCATGCTTCGGGTCTCTGTCACAGAGCGGATTGACTTCAAGATCCTCACTCTTATCTTTAAATCTGTCCACTCCTCTGCACCCCGCTCCCTCTCTAACCTCCTCTCTCCTCACAGCAGTACCTGCTGCCTTCGCTCTACTAGATTCGGCGTCCTTCTTGTCCCCAGAATCCTCCGTTCCACCATCGGTGGCCGTGCTTTCAGCCACTACACCCAGAAACATTGGATCTCCCTCCCTGAATCCTTTCGCCTCACCCCCTTCTTCCCCATCTTCAGGTCACGCCTGAAGACATTTCTCTTCGACCGCATTACAGTCACCTTCACGCTCCCCCTGGCTTAGCTTCGGACTCCGACATTGTTAAGTGCTTTGAAACGCTGCCCGTCGTGGAGTACGCTATATAAATGCAAGTTGAGTATAAATATTGTTGTTGAGTAGGTAAAAGTCCTCAAATTCCCAATTACTGTATTTAGTAAAATATTATGGGGCCAGTACCACCAGAAATTAACTAGTTGAAAGCAAGCCACCCACTCAATAACAACAACAAAATTACACTTATTTTCTTAGAAGCCTTTCACTTCTGCAGGACGTCCCAAATCATTGAACAATCAGGAGGGGACCCGAGCAAGGGAGAGGGGAAGAGTAAGGGGGAGGGGCGGGAGAGAGTTAGGAGGGGAGGGAGAGAGTTGGGAGGGCAGCAGAAGGCATGGTCGAAGAGGAGCATCTTGAGACCGGCCTTGAAGGAGGCGAGGGAAGGAGCAAGGCGAAGGGACTCTGGGATGGAGTTCCAGAGTGTGGGGGTAGAGAGGCTGAAAGCCTGTCCACCGATGATAGGATTAATACAGTGAAGAACTTTGGAAAAGGTGGAAATTAGACTTTCTTTTATTTTTATGTGCACAGCAAGTAGAGTAAAGGTGAGTTGACAACTATAAGTCTGCTCGGAGAATGTACGTTGGTACGAAAACAGTGAGAGTCAAGGTTTAGCAATACAGCCAATAGCAGTGTGAAGCAGATGAGCTAACCTGCTTCACCCATACCCATGAAAAAAAATGGAAATGTATCAACTGAAGTTCAAACCCTTGAAATTAACAGGAAATACCCAGAGGCAATACAGATAAAAGAGAAGGTTCATTACAAACAACGACTTAAGAATATAGCATGATAACATGACTGACAGATCAGAACTTCAATTTCAGGGTGTGGTTACCATTACTAAAAGGGCAGTAGACAGTGCACTCTAGTACAAAACTTGAACACTATAGACCTACTCATGAACTATGAACTTATATATATTTTTTTGCTGTGGGCACTTGGCAGATAGCGTGCAATCGCTCCAGGAAACTAATATGGCAATTTAATTAAAACAGCCTTTAAGTAAAACGCAAAATACCGCAGATGCTAGATGTCTGAAACACAAACGGGGAGCGCTGGGAACACTCAGCAGCTCCGGCAGCATCTATGGAGAAAGGAAATGTGAGTCAACGTTTCGGATCCATGACCCTCGTTAGAACCTTTAAGTGAATTGGCTTCAATAGTTAATGGCTGTTTATTCTGGGACTCTGGGTGTGTTTAGCATTTTTTTTAAATTTGAAACATGCACATTTTGAAGCAGGGTGCAAAGTGATGGAAAGCCAATGGCAAATTTACCATCAAACTGGAATGTTGGTTGGCTGCATTAATTAAGAGTATTCAGAATATCTTGAATGTGTTGAGAAAATGTCCCTCAAGGTAGGAAGACAAAATGAGTGAAACAATCAGCTTTAAGTTCTTGTACCCCTTTACAGCTGGTTAAAAAACATGTAAAAGGACAAAATGGGGGGACATTTAATTGGTGGAATAATTTATATTATCTGAATGAAAGTTTCCATGACATATCATGAGTTTAGCCCCAGGACAACATTCCTGATGCAATAGGTTTTATGCCTGCTTCTTAAAGAATTTGTACCAAACATCTTTAGGGTGTTTTTTTAAACAATTTTTCCTGTGATATCCTATGCTGTGCATACACATGTACACCAATCACTGCCACAACTCCTCAACCCTAGTTTTGGTTGAAATCATGTAGCAACATTTGACAGCAAACCACTGAAACATACCACAATAATCCCATTCCCATCATTAACAAAGAATGTTAACCAAATTCAACTCCTACATGAGTGACACTGAAATAGTAGAAGCGAGTTTGCTATATGATATCTCGTTTCAAGACTAAAGAGTCTATCTAGTTGTTCCCATACTTCATGCCTCCAATATTGAGGATCAACCTTGTTGCTATCCTCTGCTCAGACTCCAGAGCTCTGGTAACCCTTTAATGTCACATTGACTATAATTATTTCCCAGGTGCAAACTGACCAGATCACTATACAGTTGTAACATGACTTTAGTGGAGTCCCATAGCTCGGTGGTTAGAGCACTCGCCTTACAAGTGTGAGACCTATGTTCAAAACTTCAAATCAAGGCAGGTCAGGGCGAAACCTTGGGCAAGTTTCCTTACTCCACATACATGCCAATAATCCGTCCCAAAAAAACACAATACTATAATTGGTCATTTCAATCCACGACTATTTGTGGGACACTGCTGTGCGCAATAGGTTGCCACGTTTCGCCCACAAAATATGCAGTCAATTCACTTTACAGTATATTCTGTGAAGCGCTTTGAGATGTCTAGAAGCCGTGAAAAGCGCAATATCAAATGTAATGATTATTATTATTATTCTCAGGACTTGATAACCTAAGACTTACTAGGTTTTGTTGTGGAAAACACAACAAAACACAATGTTTTCCACAATAAAACCTAGAAACACAGGTTTTACTGTGTAAAGTAAAACACAGTGTGGAGATGGAGAGCCACATGTCGGGAGCCGGAGGTCATATTGTCTAATCTGACATTCCAAATGCTGTGCTGGGGGTACGCTGCATTGTTGGAAAATTATATATAATTAAGTTTTCTGGTTAAGAGATTTGGGCAAAAAAAATTAAGCTATGAATATCTATGTTGCATGATATTTTGTGATTTATTAGGTTATATAATAATGTAATATGATAATCCTTGCATTTGATATGGCGCTTTTCACATCTTATCGACGTCTCAACGCGCTTCACAGAATATATCATAAAGTTAATTGACTGTAGATTTTTGATGGTGAAACACGGCAGCCAATTGCACAGAGCGGTTTCCCACAAACAGTGGTGCATTGAAATGGCCACTTTTTATTATTGTGTTTTTTTGGACAGATTATTATTCGGCATGTGGAGTAAGGAAACTTGCCCAAGGTTTCGCCCTGAACTGCCTGGATTCGAACACAGGTCTCAGACTTGTAAGGCAAGTGCTCTAACCACTGAGCTACAAGAGCTCCATGATTATCCTAATAAGAATAGTTTGTTCTTTACAAGGTGGTCCCTTTCTTTTGTGATTTGTTCTGAGATGCAATAACTAAATCAGACAAACCATTTTTATGCCTCATTATTCACTGTAATTCTTGTAGATGTTTTGCCTGTTACAGTGCAAGTGTGGATAGATTGGCTAGATACAGCATAAACTGCAATGAATGCATTACAACAAGTTTATAGGCATTTTCAATGCTGACAAAGAACAGGCTCAATGTATTCCAAGTACTGCTTTCAAGATGTTCACAGGCTATAATTCGTAATTTCACAAACTGAACTGATATGTGATTTGTATCATCTCTGCCCAAGGCCAAAACACATAGTGAAATATCCTAAGATGCATTTTAAAGAGCTTGACAGGGAAGAAATTGAGCAAAACGTCTCTGTGAGACGGTCAAATCTTTATAAGCTCTGCATGTTGAAAACCCTAACAGCCACAGATCCAACAATTTCTCAACCATATCAATATGGTCTTCAAAACATCACAGCTCCTACTGCAAAAAGTAGACAGCATAAAACCATTAAAAACCCCTAAAAACACAGTGGTTGGAATATATTGAACAAGAGAGGTTACAGAAACTGGCAACGATCACACAGGAGAAAAGAAGAGCAAATCTTACTTGAGATCTAAAAGGTAACGATAAACTTAACTTTAGTAATACAGTATATTTACGGTAGTCACAAATTCTATAACAAGGAGGAGAGAAAATAACTCAAGCTTAGAAGTGAAGTCTGCCACATTCAGTAACCTATCATATATATTAAAAGTATCCGAACCAAACTGCTGAGCGTTACACTTTTAGATTATCCATTTCCATTTGGTTGGTATGCATTGTGACTCAAGAGACTCATCCTTATCCTAATACTCATCCTATCCCTGACAAAAAATAATAATTTGGTCATTTCAATCCACGACTGTTTGTGGGGATGCTGCTGTGCATAACTGGCTGCTGTGTTTTGTCCACAAATATACAGTCAATTCACTTTACAGTATATTCTGTGAAGCACTTTGAGACACAGTCTAGAAGACGTGAAAAGCACTATATCAAATGCAAGGATTATTAGTATTATTAATCACATAACGGAGAGTTTAGGCACATGTTAGCAAGTGCCAAAGTTCTCAGATCCCAGAGTATGCATTGGGATACTGTTGGACTCTAACCAACTAAAACTGCAGTTGCTAGCATTTGCATGCACTGTCTATCAAGTTTCTGACTCTATTCAGATAAGACCACTCTATCCTTTATGTCTGTACCTTACAGGATTAACAGGCATCAAGCGAGAAAAATCGCAGCCCTCAGTGAATGGTCTAATCCTCAAAGTCCTACTCACATGCAAGTCCTACTGATCTGTCATCAACATTGTACTGCGGAACCTACCTGACCTGCCCGGCTCAATCATTCATTAACTGAATAATAATAATCCTTGCATTTGATATAGTGCCTTAACAAGTCGAGGAGTCTCAAAGCACTTCCCGAATGTACTGTAAAGTAAATATACTATATATTTTGTTACCAGACTAATAGAAAGGATCAACTCAACTCCAATATTCCTGAACTATTCTCATACAGACAGTGGTGAATATGTGGAATGGATTACCAAGGGTGGTGTTGGAAAGGAGTACATTGTCAAATTCAAAATAAAATGCATTGGGGTACTGGGGTACCACGCATTCGGTCACCTTCTTCCCCCTTCCCCTTGGCTCGGTCCCAGGTTCCATTATTGGGAAGCGCTCTGAGACGCCGTTCAGCGTGGAGGCCACTATATAAATCCAAGTTATAGTTCTTGTTGTTAAAATTACATAGCTATAAAGCAAGGAAATCTATTGAAGGGTGGAGTAGTGTTTATGTGTACTTCAGTTTAGATTTTGACAGAGCAGATGAACTGCAATGATCCATTTGGTTCTGTACATTCCAATGTTCCTCTGCTGTTTGGTGTCAGGAAAATGAATAAAAATTGAAATAAAACATCTGTGATAATTTTGATAATATTGTAAGAATATTATGTTTTTCTCCTTGAAATTCAGATATTTTCTGACCTTTTGTTCACATTTTGAACAAATTATTCGTACACCCCCACTGCCAACAACAGAGACGTTTTACCCTATTTTATAATAATAATAATCCTTGCATTTGATATAGTGCTTTTCACATCTTCAAGACTTCTCAAAGCGCTTCACAGCATATACTGTAAAGTGAATTGACTGTATATTTTGTGGGTAGCCAATTCCGCACAGCAGTGTCCCACAACTGTTGTGGATTGAAATGACTAATTTTATTATTGTTTTGTTTTTTGGAGGGATTATTAGGCATGTGGAGTTTGATAGTGCTTTGTAATATGAACAGTAAAATTGTACAAAAACAATGTATACGTCCTTCAAGACCGGTTCTCTGTGAACGTGCCGTCAGTTGGCTTCCTACCTCCCTCCCTCCTGTATCCCCCAACACCCACCCTCCCCCCACCCCACCCCATGCTCGGGTTTCTGACTCCTGACTGTTCAGTGCCTTGGGATATCCACCCGACATGAAGCGCGCTATACAGATGTGATTTTGTTGTTGGTGTACAAAGTAGATTTTTATCCCAGTTTAAAAATAGTCAATGGTTTTGGTAACTTGGTTGAAATTAAACCCAAGTCCCAGAGATGAAATGTAGGTTTTGATTCCACGGACCCACCTAATCTCCTGAGATTAGCTCTCCTGATATCACAATGTCGTGAGCAGTGGAATGGAATATTCAAAGTGATTTGATCTAAGCAGAATCTGCCAGTTCAACATGGATACACTAAAGGCCAAAACAAAGCAAGAGGTTTTTTTTATATACTGTATAAAGACTTTGCAACTCCCATACTGTTCTCCAACCATGAATTAATAGAACGGAAGCAAAGTCTCCATGTCACAGTGACAACTATAGGCTAGTAGGCAGAACAGCTTGTTATGCATAGACACATCTTAAATTCCTGACACTTGTTGACAAAATCTTTCATTAAAACCACTGTATGATTACATAGAGTAAATGGTTGCTTGGTTCAAGTATTTTTTTTAAATGAAGCTATATTACTTATAGCATTGTTTCACCCACAAAATTAAAGTCACTCCACTTCATAATAATAATAATCCTTGCATTTGATATAGCACTTTTCCTGGCTCCTACACATCTCAAAGTGCTTCACTGTAAAGTGAATTGACTGTACATTTGTAGGCGAAATGCGACAGCCAATTGTGCACAGCAGTGTCCACACAAACAATTGTGGATTGAAATGACCAATTTCATTGTTGTGATTTTTTTTGGAGGGATTATTATTAGGCGTGTGGAGTAAGGAATATATATATTCTGTGAAGTGAGATGTCCTAATGACGTGATATGGCTCTATATCGAATGCAAGAATTATTATCAACAATGTTGATACTCGATTCATGTGGTGATTACAGTGCAGCCCCATTATATTGTGATAGTTCGGGCTCTATAGACTTCCAACCAACACTTTAACATGTGTTTCCACACTCACTGTGCATGCATGCAGAAAGACAGCCAACTCCATCAACACTTTAAAAAGCCACTTGACATGTGCGATGCCAAAATGGAGTGATTTTAGTAGAGACCTGATGAACCGGAAGTCGACCTTTTTTGGCTTCCTGCGTCGGTTAGACTTTTTGAAGGAGCCAGCGAATGCATTTGGATTTTTAGGGTCAGTAAACGTCGGAGTCTATACCACGCTTATAGGTGATGGCACATTATAATGATGTGCCGGATAACCGCTTTTATCTCTAATCTATGAATAATATTTCAATAGCTTTAATTTGACTGCATGGTTCATAAATTAAGAATTTTTTTTTAAAAAAAGACCCACAACAATTGCACAATTGGGACTGATGCAAGATGAATAAAAGTACAATTATTCATTCGGATTTTTATTTGTTGAATAAAATATTCATTTCAAAATACAAATGAAAACAAGTGAAAGATTAATTTTCAGCACTACACATCCTCGCCCATAACATACAGTGACTACACTCTACAGTGTATCCTGTGATGCCCTTACAGACATCCACCCGACGTGAAGAAGCGCTAAATCAAATGTAATGATTATTGTGATTCCATAGCTATCTATTCCCCTCGAATATTTTTTTTTTATCATAGAGCCACAAAGGACGAGGGACAAACAAGAGGTTCAGAGCCAGGCAAGTGGTGGCAGCCAGTGAGGAATGGAGGGTTAAGCAAATAGTATAGTTAGGGAGGTGTGAGGGCATGAAAGGAATTGAAAAGGAATGAGAAGATCTTGAAATAAACCCATTTGGTAATTGGAAGCCAGTGGAGCCAGCCAAGGACTGGTGTGATGGGGTACAGAGTTTTGTGTGTATGAGAATCCGGGAGGCGGAATTTTGAATAGGTTCAATCTTGTGTGCGTGGAGCCGGGAAGACCAGAGAGGAGGGCATTGGAATAGTCTGGCCGGGAAGTGATAAAGGTGTGAACGAGGGTTTTGGCTGCTTCTGTGGTGAGCTTGCAAGTGCAAATTCATTATATTTGCAGAGCTGGTTGGCCCGCTCTCCACACTAAATTAAAAATGGACGCCTTCCACATCATCAGGTTTCCTTTTCCTCTGTCACTTTGTGCGCACTGTGGATGTGACCCTAATGACTTGACTTTAAGGTTAGCCAATTTTATTTAGGACAAGAGCCAGCATACAGGAAGAGAGCCAGCCAGCTATATATATATATATATTATATATATATATATATATACGCAGGGAATAGAATCCACACATTATACACCAATCAAGTCTATAATAAAGTAACACAGTAAGCTACATGAATGGGGCTACACTGGATATTTTTGTTTGTGTGGAATGGAGTGCGCACTCTCTGCCCAAAGACATGCCTCCTGCTCCTCTTTATGCCAGAAAGTATTAGGTGCAGAATGTCTTAATCCTGCTGCAGGATTTGGTCACCTCAAAACTTTAACCTATTCTTCTGTGATATTATTATTCATGTTCATAGAATCATATGATTCTATGATTCTATGATTATTATTCATGTGGAAATTTATAGGTTTCGTGTTACAGCAGGAATATATTTTCCCAGCATCATTTTCCCAGTCTGTACGTGATGAATGTTGAACACTATGAATACTTTTTGGCATGCAGAATGTAATGTTTTTCCACGTCAATTAAAGTGCAAAACATTTATAAGTCTTTGCGTTGAGCTACTGTTTATGGTACAGGTAGACCTTGTTTACTGTTGCTTTTCAGTCAATGTTTCTTCGTTATTACGTTGCAGATACACCAAGGAACATAGATTCATGTAACATCGCGACGTTCGCTGTTGTGTCATTCGCCGAACATCTTGAGTGTTTTTCGCTTAACATTGTTTCACTTAAAGTTGCACTTTTCGCGAACACAGCTGCGATGTTAAGCGAGGACTTTTATTTTATTGTGGTTATGAAATAGCTAATTTCAGGGTAGCAAATTTAATTCAAATCAATCTAAATCTTTTGAATGAGGCCTCAAATTAAATAGGAACCAATTTAAATCAATCTTATTGAACCTACCTTTAAGGTACCTTTAAGGCGTTGGAAGTTAAGATTGATCTAAATTATCCCTCAAAAAAAAGCGCAATAATAATTTGGTCACTCAATCCACGATTGTTTGTGGGACACTGATGAGCGCAATTGGCTGCCATGTTTCACCCACAAATATACAGGCAATTCACTTTACAGTATATTCTGTGAAGTGCTTTGAGATGTCTAGAAGACGTGAAAAGTGTTATATCAAATGCAAGCATTATGATTATTGTCTAAATAGAAAAGGTTTGTCTTAGAGACAGAATTAATTCTTACCAACTTCAGTTGCTATTGATTCTGTGTCAATCTCATTAGCTTTTTTCTTAGCCACTTCAGCCAGTACCATTTCACCCTTATCCAAAGCCAGGTAATAAATATCCTTTAAGAATCAAAGCAGAAAAAGGGAACAATCAATTTTCAATGCATTAGAAACACTTATTGTTTTTCTTCTTAAAGCAACGATAAGAGATTTTACTTGAATCACTGCTGTATATAAGAGTTTTCACTCATATATATTTGACAACTAACCTTGGCAAGTTTCCTTACTCCACACCCCTAATAATCCACCCCCAAAAATAATAAATTGGTAATTTCAATCCATGACTGTTTGTGGAACACTGCTGTGCGCAATTGGCTGCCGCGTTTCGCCCACAATATGCAATCAATTAATTTTACAGTATATTCTGTGAAGCGCTTTGAGACGTCTACAAAAGTGAAAAGCGCTATATCAAATGCAAGGATAATTATTATTATTGCCAAGAGGATGTCTCAAAACTCTTGACAAAATTAGATGGTCACTCAAGCTGAGGGTGAGAGCCGAGGAGTTGGGAAAAGATGACAAAAAGCCGAATCAAAGAGGTACATTTTAACTTTTGTCAACAGCTTAATTTTTTGTCAATATTTTACTCACGAATATTGCAAGGACATGCACCATTATCATTATATACGTGGCACAGAGTTCTCTCCCTCTCTGGCTTTGTTGTTTTAAGGAAGATATGTGTCCCCCTTTTCCCTCCGATCGTTGAAATTTCACAGTTATTTTATTTCATCCCCAACAAAACTCAAACCCTCATTAATAATAACAATCCTTGCATTTGGTAATAATGCTTTATCATATTGTTGAGATGTCTTAAAGTGCTTCACAGAATATATTGTAAAATGGATTGACTGTGTACTTGGTGAGTAAAACATAGCAGACAATTGTGCACAGCAATATCCCACAAACATTCATGGAGAGAGATTAACCAATTTTTTTGGAGGGATTATAATCCCTAGAAAGAAATCTTCTATTTGACTAACAAACAGAGTCCTACCTACTGCTAATAGCAGCTAAATAAACTCTAGTAGTTAGATAAACAGAGATACCTAAGGTGTCGCCCCGCCCGGGAATCGAACCTGGGTGCTCTCACTTGCGAGCTGAGCACGCTACCCATTATGCTACGGAACTCCAGGTTTATTCACACCTTTATTTCCTCCTTCAAAGCTCTCCTTGCCAGCCTTCCCACTTTTAATCGTCATAAACTCTGGTTTCATTCAAAGAATGAATGCAGAATTCCAACTAGCATCCTGCTGATGGAGTAAAAACACCAGCCACATGTTGCCATAACGCAGGGTAGGAAACCACTACAGTGCAGCTAGTGATTATGATTCCAAAAAAAACTTGATCAAATGACAAGGCTTTAAATATAAACACGGAACAATTGACAAGAATTTCATGGTCTTTTCTAGGAACCAGTCAGTTCATTGAGACATCCTTGAGAGAACGCTGACATTATATACATAATAACAGTAGCGTTTCTCTTAAAATGTAGAAAAGCTACGGAAAGTCTTTGTTATATCACAACAGACACTCACACAGAAACCCTCCTGCCAAACATGGCCCTTTCTTTTTGGGGGCTTTTATATACAATCAAAGCCACTGCACAGAAGAAACATGCTGTGAGACTTAGGAAAGTGCTATCAGCTTTGTCCATCCAACCTCACTGTGGCATTGTGGCGCACAATCTTTGAAAACAAGGACCACCTGCTGGGCTTCACACAAGACATTCTGGCCAGGTTAGGTTTTACTTCTGTAGCTAATCAAATGGGAGGACCCCCAAAAAAGGGGCTAAATGTCACAGCCTTCAAGTCGCTCCTCGCAATTCTTCTCCAGGCACCTGCAGAAGCGTTTATAATTTGTTACTTCGTGCAGAAGCCAGAGTGGTAACACTGAGCACCTCCAAATCATGCACTCTATTTTGGCTACAGCAAGGATTATTATTACTGCTGCTGAACCCTGTTTAGGGGAATGGATTAGAAATATTAAGCTTGTCCGACTGAAAGTTGTCAACTCTACAAATCAAACGCAAAAGGCAAGCTAGAGAATTTAAGCACCGTTAGCTGCAAAATGCAAAACAACCTTAAGGGTGTGGTGAGAAAATGTCAACAAGTCAAAATGAAACAGGACAATCGACCAACTTCATAAAGATGAGGTACATGCACAAGTGCATCTGTCTTTTCCCTCTGACGAACGCTGTAGTTTGACCCTGAGCTGAGAAGCACAAATGCTGACAACAGAAGCAGACCCGAAAACCAGCAGGAGACCAACAATTTCACATGAAATGACTCACCATGAACAGGTCCCGAGCACCAATGTCTACTGCGAGTAGGAATGCCTTCTCAAACCTCTGGTACCTGTCAGAATCGTGCAAACCATTAGCAACAGCAGAGAGATGGCAATTCATCGGTAGTGAAGAAAATGAGCCAACTCAAGCTACATTTTTTTATGCAATTAACACAACATTTAAACTGTATTTAAGGTAAAATTATATATGTATGGATTGAGTGAAACAGGTTTTGCTTGTGTTAGAAATGGATCAATGACTTTGATCATTCATGTGTGATCTGATCCATTGTGCAAGACTGCAAAAGATCAGGCGTGAGATAAAAACTAATTTGATATAAACTATTTGATTCAGATATATTCAATGTTATACTCTAATTACAATGTAGGGATTGAATCTTTATTTGACCAGCAATGAAACACATTGACAGCTGTTAAAAAGTTGGTTGTTCGGTCTATTCTGTCCTAAAGGCTAAAATTGATTACTATATGCAGGAATGAACAGCAACCACACTAAATGACAAAGCTGAGGTTAAACATTTTATTTGCAAGACCCTATCCCATTATTGTGAATAAACTGAAACCACTCACCATTAAAATCAGTTGAGTGTAGCCGAATGACTAAATATGTGAGTACAATTTGATTTTAACCCATTTATCATTTTTGAAACATTTTTCTTATGTGTGATGGACTTCTGGTGCTTCTGCTTCACAGATACAAGATACTTTTACATGCTTTCTGCTGTCATTGTTGTCTTTTTTTGTTTTTAAAAAAAGGCTTTCTTTATGTAATTGAATCAACGGAAAGAAACAAATAAATTGGGAAGTGATGAAAATGAATTGTTCAGCAAAACTCTAATGGAGAGATGCACAAGATTGCACTCATCAGTAAAAAAAACACTGCAAGCTTTCCACAATGTCGCTACCACCAGCAGCTTTTCTCAATTAGACCCAGAGAAACTCACTTTAATGTTAAGTCGACATGAAGCTTATCCACATTATAAAAGAATGCTGCTCGCCTCTACTGTCTCAGCTTGTTTTTTTAAGTCTCTTGCGGAAATTACTTAGTAAAGTGCTAAAAAAAAGTAGGCAAGAAGCATATAATTAACAAGGTAATGGAAAATTGATGGCCTCACTCACCTGAGCAGATGGTGGAAAAAACGTCTAGCATATCGGCTGATGGGATCCCTGTATTCCAACACAGTTATATCTGATAAGGGTCTTGTAGGAGCATAAAATGTTCCAAGACTTGATTCCAGCTGTGCTGAGGAGCATAATAATAATAATAATAATAATCATAAAACTCCTCAGAACATGTACAATCACTAACGTACTTATCTGCTGTTCCGTGGATCACCAGTATATAGTAGGTACTGTACTGATTTCAAACAAGGATTCAAGTTTGATAATAACTATTGCACTACAAGACAATAGGAATGAATACGTTATGAAATGGGGGTGAATTTTTTTTAAGTACAGTACTGTATATAGTTTGACCTTTGACCAATTTAGGATGCAAATCATCGGATTATATTGCATATCTCCTGTCTCCTGTACACACCAGGGCATTTAAGAATTCTATTCTGCAACAGCATTTTGAAAACCCTACATTTCCCAATGTTATTTCAAAACCATTACATTTTTGCCATTGGCCGCTAATTCGAAAAATAAAATATCCATTCTTTTCCCCGGGCAGTCATCCACAGTTAATAATCAATATTGAATGAAATTCTTACTCCCAGAACCTATCCTCTGCACTATCAGTATTGGTTCTTTTATTTGCACTGTTAAGAACTTACAAGACAACGGATAGACTAAATGCATTTCAATTGACGGAACAATACTTAGGCAGAAATGAATAAAACATGTAGTTTAAAGCAAAAACAAAGCAGTAGCTTGAATAGGTGCTGACACTTTCCTTAAAAGTCAGAGACTGAGACTGAGCTGCGGTTACAATCTACAAACAGTGTATGTGACAAGTATCACTTGGCAGTATAATGGTGAATGTCCTTCTTGGGAACTAATACTTGTTTTATCATCCTGCCCAGCTGCAGTCAGTAGTTCAATGAACGGTATTTGGTCTCAAAGTTATGGACCTATTTAGACCTATTTACTCACCCAAAGGAGAGGAACTAACCAGCAGCAATAATAAAAAAAACAATAGTGCAACTCAGGAACCATAGAGGAAAAAAATGTTCTGCTTCTCTTTTCCTTTATTAGTGCTACGGATTTAATAATCTTATTTATAACAAATAGGAAAAAAAACTACAATGACCAATCAAATGTTGTTTCAATTAGTGACTAAATAAAATTAAAAATGCCCCCAATCAAAAGTGCATGGAACTATGAAATAAAAATTGCAATGGCACTTTTGATCAAACAAACAAGCTATTGGCTACCGGTGTGGCACACTGATCTCTTGTGATAAACAGCAGCACTGTATGAGAATTTGTATGTTTTTAATAAATTTGTACGGATGTTGGATCATCCAATATTGTTGGGTGGACAAACCCCCGATTCCTCACATGTTCCTCCCCCGACTGCAACCATATTGCAAGTGCTTCCCACGGGAGCTAGTCCTGTAGGAGTTCCTGTAGCTCAGTGGTTAGAGAACTCGCCTTACAAGCGAGTTCTGTGAGACCTGTGTTTGAATCTAGGCAGATCATGGCGAAACCTTGGGCAAGTTTTGTTACTCCACACGCCTAATAATAATCCGTCAAAAAAAAACACAATAATAAAAATTGGTCATTTCAATCCACGACTGTTTGTGGGACACAGCTGTGCGCAATTGACTGCCGTGTTTCGCCCACAAATATACAGTCAGTTCACTTTGTATATTCTGTGAAGTGCTTTGAGACGTATAGAAGACGTGAAAAGCGCTATATCAAATGCAAGGATTATTACTATTATTATTCAGTGTAAATTCTCATGCATGCCTCACATTCTCGTTCCGATGTAAGCTTCTGCATAAGAAGGTGGTCCACAATGGTAATGAGGCAAGCATAGCAATGTGAGCCCATGGTATTCCAATTCATGCCACCCAATACATTGATGGCTTCATCAATCTGTTCATGACGAATATATTGTCGGATGAGTTCAGTGGGACCCAGCTGGCCTCTCATTATGGCACCTGGTGTAAGAAAACAAAATGTAGTGTCTATTTTAACAAATTTTATATATTTTTTGTTTAAATGACAGAAAACTGTTGTAAACTTTAGTTACAAATTGTTTCATTCATAATAATCAAATACTGTAATTCTAAAAAATAATTAAAGTCATTCATAGTCTCTTAACAACTAGATCACTAATAAAAAGTGGTTAATTATTTAGAAGTCGATTGATCCTCTGGATTCATTTGATCTCGGTAACAAGAAGTGACTAATCAGTGACTGCTTAACCTCGTAACTGTGGAGGAGGAACAGTACCAGTTAGCATACCATTCCCGGTCACATCAATCTTGTGACTCTCAACAATCCAATATTGTCAGTA
Organism: Hydrolagus colliei; assembly: GCA_035084275.1. Lineage (NCBI taxonomy): Eukaryota > Metazoa > Chordata > Chondrichthyes > Chimaeriformes > Chimaeridae > Hydrolagus > Hydrolagus colliei. Next base: position 64,399,688 of record CM068744.1, on the reverse strand, counting down.
AAAAGTCCATTCCTTACATTTTTGTAACGCTTAAGGCAAACATCTACAAGGAATCACACATAAAAAAAGTGAGAAATGTTAATTGTGGATGTCAATACTTTTCCATCTGGGCGCTTGACCTCTTGTGGGTGGTGAGATTCCAAATGACCTGCACAGGAGAATGAGGTGACAGTCAACTCATTGCCTAATTGATTTAAGAACAGTGCCTAGGGAGGCAGTACAATTAAAATTACAAGCCAGCAATTAGGGCTCTAAATCCCCTCTCTGAGAGGATCCTTCTGGCAATAAAAGCAAAAATGAAATGGGTTTGCAATATGAAGGTAAAAGCTGAATGTTTCTGCAAAGCAGTCATAAGCCAATCCATTGGGGGGAAGCAGGGAGAGCTATGTAGGCATATAGAGAACGCCGTGTCTCATAGGTAACCAGGTAATTTAGATTTTTAAAAATATATAATGCACAGCATTAAGAAATGGATTGAACAGTGGTAATTAGTGAAGTGCTTCAGAAGCCATACAGCTGCCTGCTGCTGCCTTTGGCAAGCTAAAAAGGAACGTGCGTGTATTAAAACATTTTTTGTTATTGTTTCAAAATTAATTGAAGAATGAGAGTTTGTAATGGGAGAAAAAGTTCCTGGTCTGAGTGGGAACTTCTGGGATAACCGTCAAGATGGGGGGGATGAGGCTATTCCACACCTCGGGAGGAGAGAGGAAGGAAAGGAACCCAAACAACAAACAGTGAGCAAGTCACTATGGGGATGCTTTTATGCGCCTTTTGCTTGGCAAATATAGAGAGGCAATCAGATGGGGGGCTCAGAGTCGCCTAGAAACAAGAAGGAAATAGTAAGGAAATCTTTAAAAACAAGCACTTATTAAAATAAAATGGCTAATAAAATAGCTAATGCGTTACAGGCACTAAAGCTTTTTTATGCAACTTCTTTCTTGTAAACCTGCAAGTAAATACTCTTTGTGTACAAACTAGCCGTGATATCTACTTATTCATCATGCACAAGTTATTCCTCATTGTGTGAAATCAGTAAATAAAAACAGAACTTAGGAAAAAATGTGAAAAAACTGCAACTTCCTGACTATGGAATATAAACCGTCTGAGAAATAGTCCGCATTGCCATGTGAATTTTTTTTTTAATTAAAATTTACTAGGTTATGGGGAAGGAGTGGTGTGTGGAACTAGTTGGATGGTTCTTTCAAACAGCTGGCACAGGCATGATGGGCCTAATGGCCTCCATCTCTAAGATTCAATGACTGGCATACCATATTACAAAGACTTGTCAAACTTCAAAACACAGAATTTAGAAGCAAGTATCTTAAATATGCCCTGGCAACTAGACTGCTTAATAATGAATGCTGATGTATGCCATAATATGTCCTATTAAGTCAAATGAACACTGATCACTCTGTGATATACAGGCATATATTTCACATAATGCAGCAGATCGGATTTCTCTTTCAAAAATTTGCAGAATGCTAAACAATGTGGAGCAGTGTAAGGGTATAACCCGTCATGACTTTCAGCAAAAATAAATACGATTTTTTTAAAAATCCGTAATTCTTTCCGATTTGCAGGGGAGGAGGGTACAACAAAAATATCACAATCTACTTTCCAAATGCGGAGCTCACCAAGTTTAAAGCAGAGTACTCCAACAGGTCCTCTGTCAAATCTCAGAAACATGAGATCATGCACATTCAGGCTGTTACTGTTAGGAGAAATCACCCGAGGAACTGTCCATTGGATCTGGGCCAACCTGCTTGTGACAGCAAAGCATTGGCTAAGCTGAAGTTTGATGGTAGGTGTAATGTCCTCTGCCAACATCTGCATCTTCACCAGCGACAGGGCCATGTCGAAACACTGAATTTCACCTTGACCGCTGCTCACCACAATTATTGCCCCGTCTGGATGCCACTCTATTGAAGAAGGCATCAACTCTGTTTGAGCGAGTAGAGTCACCCTCCGATGGGCATCATATAAAATCACTGAGGAATTTTCACAACCCAAGACTAATTTGTCTTCTGCATTGTTTCTGCTGCAGCAAATGGCTCGGGACTTCAGTGGAATGCTCGTCACCGTCACCCTTTGCAACCTGTTCCTCGCACACTCATAAATGCAGCTGTCAGCGACAGGCTCTTTTTCTGGACGAATGGAGCATTCAACTGTGTGGATCTGATAGGGTTGATTCACACTGAACCCCACATCCATTGGATCATTTTCTGTGCGGATAAAGCTTAAGACCTGAAAAGGAAGAGAAACCAGTCACGTATAAATGAAATAAATCTGGCGAATACTGTAGTTGTACAGCTAATGTAACCTATCTTTCCCATCTACATGATTGCATTCACAACAAGAAATGCATTAACAACAACAAATGAAGCATTCATGAATCGGGAAAGTCTCACACTTTCCAACTCTAAAGCAATGTTTAATTGTTCTGCAGACTGCTCCTGTGGCTTAGTGGTTAGAGGAAAAGTTTTGAAATTGAGCTCCTGTAGCATATTGGTTAGAGCACTTGCCTCGCAAGCGAGAGGACTTTGGTTCGATTCCCAGGAGGGCAAAACGTGAACAAGTTTCCCTACTCCACAGGCCTCTGTTTACTTAGCAGTAAATAGGAATCGGGTTGTTAGTCAATTGCTGGGCGGAATTATCCCTACCAAAAATAATAATAAAAAGAATAATTTGCTCATTCAATCCATGACTGTTTGTGCAACACTGCTGTACTCAATTGGCTGCCACATTTCACACACAAGACATAGTCAATTAACTTTACAGTATATTCTGTGAAGTGCTTTGAGACGTCTAGAAGATCTGATAAGCCACTATATCAAATGCAAAGATTGTTATTATTATTATTACTGGAAGTCTGAAAAACTGAAAAAGTTTTTATGCCAATATAACTAATATTAAGCTAATGATTTCACCATTCAATATTTGTTTCACTAACTAATAGTGATGTTGAATTTATACAAAATCTTGGTTAGACCACATTTGGATTACTGTGTCCAAATCTGGTTTGCACACTATAGGAAGGATATAACAGCGATCTAACAGGATATGGAAAGAGTACACCATAGGTTGGCAGGTTACAGCTACCAGGATAGACTGGATAGAGATTATGCTTTTATTTGCTAGAGAAAAGATATTTAAGGGGGAACCTACTGGAAGAGTTTAACAATATAAATCAAAGTTGTTATTGTTGTTGTCTGCAGAAAGACTTGAAGAGTAATAGATTTTGAGTTGGCTAATATTCAATTTAGAGTTTTTCAAGTATTGTGTAAAATACAACATATGTTATATCCAACTTCTCCAATAAAATAAATGAAGTTCTTCTTGGATCAATCAATCAAAACTTACATTTATATAGCGTCTTTCATGTCGAGAGGACATCCCAAGGATTTACTGCTGTCTGATGACAATGTAACTCTTATTCTCCTCTCTATTACTTGGAGACCAAGATTCCCTGAAATGGCCTTACAAGTAATTCAGCACATCTACAGGGGCTGATAACTTATTCACAATAACTGCACGTTTGGAAGTGTTTCACATCATTCTTATAGCCAAATAATTTAATATAGATAATCATCAGTCAATATACCTTGGATAGGTATCTTCCTTTCTGACAGTCAGTACATGAAAAAAAGAAAAATATACTTCGCCTTCCAGACAAACCTCGAATAACAGAATAGTTTAAATCCCAATCTGGATTTACATTCTTGTTCAGACTTCCCCTAAGGGGGGAAATATATATGTCAGTCAGCTGGGTCACTTGAGGAAGACAAGTCAGGGAAGGTTAATTTTCACCCTCATATAAACTTAGCAGTTGCCAAAGGAACAGAAATCTGTTAACAAACATGCCCACAGAATGAACTGCCCTGATGTCCAATCAATAAAGTTCTGCTTGGGGGTGGAAGGGCGAAGTTAGAGAAAAAAAACAGAAAAGTAAATGTTGAAATAAATTTAGTTTACAGCTGAATCTTATCCACAAACTATTAATCATGGATTATCTTTAAATCGGTTTTTTTCTCCCAAACTGACTTCACTTTGTTTATAGTAACTTCAAAAGAAAAAAAATTAAAGGGCTGTATGTAACAAGCACAAAAACAGTATGCTGTAAACTAGTGTATATTACTTCTTTTTTGAAGGCTCTGTAAAATCTTGTACTCTTTCAGAAGATTTAATAACAATAATAATCCTTGCATTTGATATATCGCTCGCTGAGACGTCTCAAAGCGCTTCACAGAGTATGCTGTAAAATTAATTAACTGTATATTTTCAACCTAAGGAGATTCCTATGTTTAACAGAAATTCCAGTAAGAATACATATACGATCAAGAAATTGGCAATGTCTTGCTAATTTACATTTTCCATAGTGCATTTTCCTGTCCATTTGTGAAATGACTGACCAGACTCAGATAAGCTTGACAGCTATTTTAAAATTATTATTCCTCTCACAAGGCAGCTTCAGACAGCAACAAATACGAGAGAGAAACATGGGGCTTGACCCCACAAATATCTAATACATTGTGAATCAAAATATCTAGTTTGTAGAATGTTATTTCTGCAAACTTCTTGGTGTTTTCCAACTGATGTTTATATATAAGAAAATCTACGGGGGGAAATATAGCAGAAAAAAAGAAAGGAAGCAGGAAAAGTTTGATCAAAATCTGAGAACCTTGTTCTAGTTGCACTTTTATTCAGATGATTAGCTGTGGAAGGAGGCGGAACTTCTTTTGACTAAAGGCTTTGATCTTCCTTTTTCCTGAATGGATAATATCTGAAGGTATTCTTTAGTGGCCGAAACTGTCAGCTGGATGGAGCTGTAAAGAATAAAGACTTCTGACTCACTGAGTAATGCTAACTAGAGGGCATTTGTGATTTTTTTCCCCCCCCAACATAAAAGGTTAAATGAAAGGATGTTAACGAAACTAGAAAACTTTACCTACGACTCAAATAATCATCTGCCCAGACAAATAGATATTGTAACAGCACAAAATAAAGATTTTAATTATACAGTTTAAATTTCTTGGAGGCCCTACATTTACTTATGATGGGAATGACTGAAGTTTCCCCCCAAATATTTTTTATTTAAACTGGGTGTGCTTGTAGGGCAACAACCTTTTATATTATCTCCCTCTGTTTGTACAGCGTTATGTTATGATGCGATACCCCATATGAAAAATGATATGTTATCCTACGTGAAATGCACTATTTTATTTAAAGTCACTGTTTAATTAGTTAAAAGAACATTGGGTTGCATCGAAGGGAATCACTGCTTCTTCCTCTCGCTTTATCATTACATTTGCGATATTTCCACCCACTACTGTAATAATTACTAAAATAGTCTACAGCATGTATCTTCATGCCTACAAATATATACAGTCAATTCACTTTACAGTATATTCTGTGAAGCGCTTTGGGACATTGATAAGATGTGGAAAGCGCTATATCAAATGCAAGGATTATTTATTATTATTATTATTACAGATATTATCCCCTCATATTTCCACTAATATCTCAGTAACTCAGTAGCCTTCAGTTTCTAGGGGAATAAAAAACATGAGCAATTGCAATACCTTAACAGGACTTGATTGTTTTACTTTTTTTAAAATAATTGTTACAATCGTTCTCAATTAAAACATGTTCTCGAACATACGTGGTTCTCGTGTTACACAGCACACACACTAACTAGGTGTGGATTTCAATGCGGCAGGAAGTCTGTGGTCAGCCCTTGATCTGGCCTAAGTATCCTGGGTGTGTGTTGCTCTCAGTTCTCTGTCGTGCCAGTGCTGTCATAGTTCACGAGCACCATAGCAAGGAAACAAGGAGAGTGTAACTGTCGGGGGAACACCCAGAGTTTGTGGAGGTAGTTACTGGAAAAGAAAACGCAAAATACTGCAGATGCTGGAAGTCTAAAACAGAAACAGCTGGGAACATTCAGCAGATCAGGCAGCATCTATGGAGAAAGGGAAAGTGAGTCAACATTTCGGGTCCACGACCCTTCCTCGGTTGTTACTGGAATACCATTCAATTGGACTACAGGGTGGAATGTCATCATCTGGGTTCCACACGCACCTTTTCACTCTCTAGTCTGCCTGTTCTGTTATAATTTCACGCCCACCCCCCTCTCCCCCACCCCGCCCCACTCCCTCTGTTTTGCATTTTTAACATCTCTTTCCGTTTTACTACAATAACCCCTGTGTTTTGCACCTCTTTAACCCATCATCCCCTGTCCTCTACGCCATTTTCTCCTCTGTCTTCCTTGCCCTGTCTGCCACCCCTCTCTGTTAGTCCTTAACAGCCTCTTTCTCCCAACATGTCCCATTTCTGATGATGGATTGTGGACCCGAAATGTTGACTCACTTTCCTTTCTGGGTGGATGCTACTTGACCTGCTGAGTGTTCCCAGCCATTTGTGTTTTTATTTGGGTGAGAAGATATTTTGGATGTTTCAATATAGGGATGATGTGCAATAGGAGTGATTATTCCCGTGTAGTGATTATCAATATGTCAGGTAGTTTAGAAGGAGTTGGTCTGAGTTACAAAACTTGCACCACCCAGCAGTAATCGTTAGTTGCTAAGGATTAATATTCCCTGTTTAAGGATATCTCAAGTTTCCAAAACTGATCTTTTTGCCCTTTCCTGATATAATGGTAATGTATAAATCAATAATCCTTGCATTTGATATAGCGCTTTATCGCGTCATTCAGCTGCCTCAAAGCGCTTCACATAATCTATTATAAAGTGGAGTCGTGTATTTTGTGGGCAAAACGAGGCAGCCAATGATACAAATAGATAGATAATAATTACATAAAATAAATAGATCTGTAAACTTCACATAAATTTAAGGAATAAAATGAATCCTGAATGGGAATATTTTGAATCACTAGTGGAGTCTGGGTAAATGTTCATTTTGAGGATGCAGACACACATGAGTTTATATAATATACCCGAGTGTCCACAATGACAGAACAAAAACTTGTGAGTGACACAGTCTAATGGGAAGAATATATATGTTTCGATCTTTCTCTCATTCAAAGAAAGAATAACAATGTGCAATAGGAGTGATTATTCTCGTGTAGTGATTATCAATATGCCAGGTAGTTGGCATATTGGCATTCTGAAAATAGAAAATTATCACTGAAGAAAACCCTTGAAATAGTATGGTAAAATTATGATGTGATAAATAGGCTGAATACTGAACCTCCAAAAGTACTGAAACTGAACTTCCATCCCAGATACTTGAGAAATTAGGACTGTTTTCACTAGAAGCGAAAAGATTAAGGGTGTGACCTGACAAAAGATCTTCAAGCTTATAAAGTACGGTTGGTGGAAAAATAAATAGTAATAGATTGTTTCCACTGGTCAACAAGTCAGCAGCTGAAGAGGGCACACATAAAGGATTACAGGGAAAAGAATTGAAGGTAGAGGTTACAAAACATTTCTTTGAACAAGCGGTGGTAAGAATGCACCGGATATCAAGTTTATAAAATCAAGTTGGATCTATGTAAGGTGGAGGCAAGACGGATCTTGCTGACTTCAGACAAACTAGCTGTTATACACATTGGTAGTTATCTTTGAAAACAAACTAGTTGTGATATTTATTGTTCGATCAGGTCTTCTTTTTGCTGCGACTAAACTGCAGGTGCTCTGTGCTTCTTAATCACATTAATTCTAGCAAAGTACATGGTAGCTAATTGCATTCACGCAACGAGAACAATGTCCACTACCATTCAATTATTTTTCCCTTTAAACTCAAAGCAAACCCCCGCTTGTTTTCGGAATCATTAGATATTCCAATTTGCCCCGTGCTTTTGAGTGGACATTTTGAGGAGAAATCCTGAGGGTGGAGAGAGAGACCACATACTGGAACAAATAATAGTTTTAAATGCTACATTCCAAGTAGAAAATTGGCTTAACATGCGGATAGAAAATGTAACAAAGCAAACGTATCAATAAGCTCACTGTGATTGAAGCCTATGGGTTTTTGAAGGAAAAAACAGGTTTGATTTATTTCAGGGTACCTTAACCAAAATGGCTAGTTTGATTTCACACAATGCCATGCATAATCAACAAACACGGCTTTAATTAGATGAACAGAGGAACCTTCTAATGTGAGAAAAAGAAAATAATGATGTAACGGGAATATCCCAATTTTACACATTAGTTGAAAAGAGAATAAAGCTGAACTACTATCGATTCCAAAGCGGTATACACTGGAAAAAAAAAGCATTACAATGGCTGGGATTAAAAAAGAAACATACATAATGCATTATAGTATGGTCGCAACCATTAATTAAACGTTTTACCTCAAGTTTGCTATTCATGCAATTCAACAATACGAGATTGGCTCTGTCACTTTCGCTGGAGTTTGGAGACCATGGCCAAACATCTCCATTAAGTGTTTTCCACCAGCAGATCACCATATCCTGCATACAGTTTATGGCCAAACGATGTTCTAGTCTTCGGCTGTTAAGTCCAGGCAAATCAACATAAGATATCTATGGGCAAATGAGATCCAACACTTCAAAATTGCAATATATCTTTGCTTTGAAATACTGCGCGCAGCTCAGCCAAAAGGATCTTGTGCTCTACTTGCACATCTGCAAAGGCGTTATCTTGGTTCTATTTTATTTTACCTACCTAGCCCAAATAAATAGAGATGACAGGTCGAGTGACTTTTAATATACCAAACTGACCTGAAATTAGCATGTAGATAGCCAGAAAAGAAACACAACTTCTAACAAGCTTTTTTTGGGCGGGGTGGGGGGGGGAATATTCTGATGTTGCAATCTACTTCTAATATTACCAGTAAATTTGAAATGACTTTCTTTGACCCTTCTCCGAAAAAAGACTGGAAACATAATAGCAAAAACATGAACAGCGTATCGGCATGCATGTCACACGAAAAATTGTGCTGATTCCTACCCAGGAATTAATAGGAGTTTGATAGCGAGAGAAAAAAACATTTCACCATTGCTGGTCAGCAATAATCAAACCACTTTCTGGGGATTAACCATACAGCTAAACCCACTGGACCAGACACTCATGAAGGGCAGGGGGTCCCCTTATCAGGGAAATGCTTCTGGAGCCAGTTTCACTATAGGATAGATTGCTTTTATATTCCTGTCTGGGAAGCAACAAAGGAACCCAGTAATGCGATAATGCCAGAGTGCACAGGGTGTTAAGAACCCGTTGCATTTATGTATTGTATTTAGCAAATAATCACGCTCATCCAAATTGTGATCTCACCACTTGTCTCAGGCCATTATAACAAGGTTAATGCTGAAAATCCTATGCTGCATTTATGCAGTTAAACACAGAGCTTCTCTATTTGCACTGTCATAATATTATTGCTTTCCCCGATACCTTGAATGCACATTTAAAAACTTTTGAGGCTGTCCACCTGCCAAGAATCCTCAATACTTTTAGCTCATCATACTGTGTCTGTTATCTAAACCATTTCACTGTTCTATTTTTACACAGATTTTATCCCAATTGCTTGAATTTTCTTAACACAATGATGTTCAATAAGCTTTCCCCATATCGGACACAGAGGCAGGATTAACCTTGATTGCATCTCCACACACTACCAATTAGCTAAGTTCAATAATGCATTGACATTCTGCAGTTAAAAAAGAAAATAATGAATATTACAGATCCTGTAAAAATGTGAAGATTTAATTATTAAAAGCATAAAAAGATAATTATGTCAAGATAACATTGACAAAGTAATCTTGGAAAGCGTTAACGAGTTTACTAAAATATTATCCGTGCAGTGTTCATCTTTATTCAAATTGCCAAAAGGATGGAGTATTAAAAGTAAGATGATTTTAATATGAAAATGTGAATAAATCCATGCAAATTTAGATAGCCTTACACAGTAAATTCAACGACAATGCAGTTTTAGAAGCAAATCAACACTGATCAAAGCTAGTTCGACTTTTACCTGGTTGCAAAAGAAACTGGTTCTTGTGGATTTACAACAATTTTGTCCTGGATTTAAATTCACTGGTGACCTCTCATGAAACATACACAGCTGTCACCACACATATCAAGCACAAGCACATATCACAGAGGCTCAACATTCAAAACGCGTTCTCGATAGCTGTCTCCAACCCTTGACACTACTGCTCATTTATTAAAAACTTATTGTGGAAGTCCACTCACAACTTTGCATGTAGTCTTGTCTCCATTTTTGGCAAACTGGAACTGTCGTTTAGCATGACTAGTCAACTTTTAAAAGGCAATAAGTAGGCCTCCAATTACATTACAAGAACATTGGGATGTTGCTTCACTTACATTATAATATTGACATGCCTGAAGAAAATAAGCTCTCAGGACCTTTGCAATTTAATCCCGTCCTTTGCTGTTTTCTTCAGATCTCATTGTTGTCTCAAGATGAATCAGTACTCCACTTCTCAGTCACTCTACAGCTCAATCTTCCTCTTGCGATCAGTGAAACTCTCAATATTCAATCATTTTTCTGACAGGCTACAATCTCCCATCGTTTCAAAGGTCATCGATTTTGCCAGCTTTCAAGTAATAATTAAAAATACTGATCTACATTATTGAAGTACAGTGTATTGTTTCTTGGACTTAGTTACTCACTGGAGAAATTTTGTATTTAAAAAAAGAAAATATGTAACAATAAATTCTTGCATTTGATATAGCATCTTATCATGCTGTTGAGACAACTCAAAGCGCTTTAGAGAATATATTGTAAAGTGGATTTACTGGTTATTTTGTGGGCAAAATATATTTTAAATTGTATGCGACTAAACTGTGTGTGCTTCGTAGTCACAGCTGGGTAAAAGCTTTTCCTCCACACAAACAAAAGCTGCATGATTACTTTGTTTTTAAAATAATTTTCAAAACAATCCATTCCAACTTATCTTAGCCTGTGTATGCAGCCTTGTACAACTTTTTTTTGGTAAAGCAAAAAACATTATAATGGTCATTCACTTATAAATTGCATTACTCATCTTGTTAAAGTGCAGTGGTCATTGTTCTTCAAATTAAGTTAGATTTGATATTAAGGAGATGCACCGAGACACTACCCTGCATGAAGGACTGTATATCCTTGTCCCTGACATTGTCACACCTCGACTGGACTATTCTAATGTCCTGCTCTCCCCTCCTCCACTATTCACAAAATTCAGCCTCATTCAAAACTCCGATGCCAACATTCTCACCCACACCAAACTTCATATCCCAATTACCCCAGTCTTTGCCAAATTCCGCTGGTTCCCTTCAAGATCCTCACTGTAGTGTTTAAAACCCTCCACCCCTTGGCACCCCTCTATCTCTCTAACCTCCTCTCTCCTCACAGTAGTACCCTCCTGTCTCTGCTCTACTGGATCTGGCCTATTCCTTATCTCCTGAATCCTCCGATTCACCATCGATGGACATGCTTTCAGCCACTACACCCCAAAACATTGGAACTCCCTTCTTCAAACCCTATGCCTCGTCCACTCCTTCCCCATCTTCAGCTCACACCTGAAGACCTTCCTCTTCAATTGCACTTACCTACCCCTTCCCCTGGCTCGGCCTCGGGCTCTGCCATTGTTAAACGCACTGAGATGCTGCCCGGTGTGGAGGGCGCTATGTCAATTGTAAGTTGTTGTAGTTGTTGTTGAACTAAAAACTAGGATGTTACAAGCACTTGTTTTTTTAATAAAAGATATAGCCTGAAGCTACAAAAAATTATCTTTTCAGCTGTCTCAGTTAGTAATGTTTGATTCAAAGAGTTATGCAGGCAGGTCCCATTTCCCTTATCTTTGAGTTTAGGAATAGCATTTTTGTTGTTTTAGATGAAGACTGTCACTTTCAAATATATCAAACAAGAATTAATACAGTAAACTGCTGATAACTTGACCCTGGCTTAACTTGTCACTACCATTTAAAATTCATGCTGTCAATATCCTGGCTGTAGCTATTTATGTACTTATAGATTGCCAAACTCGCCACTTCAGGTAGCTCGTCTAACTCATCACTGAGATATTTTCCCTCGAAGTGAAGAGATAACAGGAATTTCTGCTGTATCCTGTATACAGCTGTATACCTAAACTGCAAGTTACATTTGTGACAAATTAAGTATCCAATATTTCAAGAATGTACTACATTCTGTATAAATTATACTCTAATAATTAATAATAACACATCCAAGCCCTTAAGCACAAATAAAAGTCAATAGTAAAGGAACCTCACAAGTCCAGAAGGGTGAAGTTCAGAAATCATGGAACACAGACTATAATTTAATTCAACAAACACAAGTGGGTTCCGGGATTGGTAAAAATATCACTGCTGCTTGTTGCTCTCAGTCTCACAGCAAGAGAGATTCAGTAAAAGCTACTTGAGGTAAGATTAGCATTACCTCATTACTGTGTCACCTAGGAACCGAAACTAGAGCCTGCAGATGGCACTGTACAAAGCCATAATATGAATTCTTGAGGTTTCAATCAACATCAAAAGCAGACAATGGTGCTTACTCATTACTAAGGTATGTAAACCTTATTGAGAGACTACAGGAAAGATATGCACTAAAATAATTTTTGTTTTATGATTTACTTCACAGGAAATATTCACCTAAAAAAAGTTTAAAAGAGCTTTGGTTAGGTATATTTTGAAAGTTGATTGTCAAATGATACATTTAAACAAATGTTATCCTATCCACTTAAGGAAACCGGTTACGTAGAAATAAATTGATCTACACTACATAATTAAATCTTAATTCCTCTCTATAAATGGAGACATTAACACACATTGAACAGAACTTGCCAAGCCCCACTCAGGTGTCCAGTTGAATTTGGACAGTTGGCAACCAAAGTGGGTATCAGAACTGTTGGTGTTGATGATGGAGGAATGAACCAGGGAGTCACTGAGGGAACGGCCCCTGAGAGGGAAAGGGAATAAATGCTTTGTGGTGGGGTCGGAAACTACGCTGGAGGTGACGGAAATGGCGGAGAATTATCCTTTGGATATTGATGCTGGTGGGGGTGGAAGCTGCAGAATAAGGGCATCCTATCAAGGTTCTGGGAAGAGGGCGTGAGGGCAGAGGTGTAGGAAATGGGGTGGACAGTCTAGGTCACCGTCTACAAAACCAGATCTGAACCCTCGATTGAGGAAGAAAGAGGACATTTGAGATGCTCTGGTGTGAAAGGTGGCATCATCAGAGCAGATGTGGTGGAGGCAGAGGAACTGGGAATAGAGAATGGTATCTTTACAGGAGACGGGGTGGGAGGAGGTGTAGTCCAAGTAGCTGTGTGGGAATTGGTGGCCTTATAAAATATATCTGTTGATAATCCATGGCCCAAGATGCAAATGGTGAAGTCGAGGAAGGGAAGGGTCGGAGATGGTCCATGTGAATTTTATGGAGGGGTGGAAGGTGGAAACGAAATTGATGGATTGTTCCAATTCGCTGTGAGACTAGGAGCAGCCCCGAAAACAGTCATCAATGTACCTGAGGAACAGGTGGGGGAATGGATCTGAATAGGCATGGAACAAAGAGTGCTCCCAGCGGCCAACAAACAGGCAGGCATAGATGTCCTCATGCGGGTTCTCATAACTTTTATTTGGAGGAAGTGGTTGAGGTTGAAGGTGAAGGTGGAGGTGGAGGTGGAGGAGGAGGAGGAGGAGGAGGAGGAGAGTGGTGGTGGTGGATGGAGACCGGCTGTGCCTCTGTGCCAGGTAGAACTGAAAGGTCGTCCTTGTGGGGGGATGTACAGAGACTGAATATTGTCCATTGTGAATAGGAGGCGTGAAGAGGAACACGGAACTGGAAATTGTTGAAGCGGTGGAGCTACATTTCAGGTTGATTCTGTCAAAGGAGCAGAGGGATTGGTTTGTGCTCAGGTTTGAAACAGGCTAACATTAGATGAGGGTGAGATCAATACTTTTAGAAAGTGTGTAACTCCCAGATCCAGTCTCGGTGACTTTACAACTTTCTGCTATTAATTACCAGCACAATACTCTGGAAGAAGTAAACGTACCTTAAGGTCTGAAGAAGAAAGCTTTTCCACTCTTCTGCTGATATCCGGGGAACCGGATTTCTTTGCAAATTGGACAAAGCAGAGTTTGCTGTTCTCCAAAAAAGCCAAGATGAGAAAATTGTCTGCAAGCACAGCTAAATACAATCCCCAAAATGTAAAATACACAAGATCAATTAATATTCTGCAAATGTCATTGTTTCAAACGACTTTATAAAATTTAAATATCCCCAAATCTTTTTTTTATTACTAACAGATCCATAAAATTGACTCCATGTTTCCCACTTTAATGACATTATTGCTGAGGATACTTAAAACATTTAAGATGCTCATTGCGGTGAAAAAGAAACACAAGAGGATAGATATTCTGTTTTCCCCAGTTATACTCATACCAAGCTGGCGTCCAAAGGTACTGTCGAAGAGGAGGGTCTTGAGGCATGCCTTGAAGGAAACAAGTTAGGGAGCAAAGCGATCATAATGTGGGATGGAGTTCCAGAGGGTGGGGGCAGGTTGATAAGAGGTTAGTTAGCAGATCAGAGCGGTAGTGGAAAGCCTTGAAGGTGAGGGCAAGGATTTTGAACTCGATCCTCTGAGGGATGGGGAGTCAGTGAAGCTGTCAAGGGTGAGTATAATGGGGTCATGGAGCCTGGTGAGGGAGAAGACACAAGCTGAAGAGTTCTGAAAGATCTGCAGTTGTGGAGGGAAGCTTTGGGAAGGCCAACAAGCAGGGTGTTGGCATAGCCAAGTCTACATGTAATTAATTTATTTATGATGGCTTCAGCATATTGTGAAAGAATACAAATTGCATTTGAATAAACTTTTTGAAATACAAAATAATTGAGCTGTACAGTATATATAAATCTGTAAATTAAAATCACAGATAATAACCAAAATCGGCTCTGAAAAGTCAGAGGATTACGCTTTGCTCTTCCAAATTGTCTATTCACTTCAAATGGCACAGCATTCTGAGGTTTTACAATCAGATTTTAAGAAAAATATTTCATAAATAAAATTGAAACTGAGCTTCATAAAAATTAAACTTTTCTCCATAAAATTACATATTAAATTGAAAGATTCAAATGCTACTGAGTCCTTTATTCCATTTATTCCTACATAAATGGTACATTAGCTTAATAGTAAATTATGATAAAGCAACATTAAAACTTGTAGAAATAGGATTTAAAAACATTAAAAATAAATGATAGCAAACTCTTATCTACAAAGGCATATTAATAATTTATAATTTCAAAGACGGAAATCTAACAATATATGTAATTACATGTTGCTCTTTCAAGTCCCCAGTGGGAGTAATTAGTGCACTTGTTGCTACACCAATTTTCATGCGTCATTGTTAATTTAGACCTCTGATTCACACATGGGCGCAATTACCATCAGTGATGGTGTCAGCGATGAGCCTCCCCACCAGAGTCCTGTCAATTGTAACTTTCTCCAGATGTGGCCCGGAAAGGCTTATTGACACCAATACACCTGAACCAAAAAAAAGCTGAAAAAGAAAAGTAGGTTACAATTCTACTCTTCAAAGACATAAGATTGCAAAGTACACACCATATAAAGTTGAACGGTTTTAAAAATTATGTATGTATTTTTCTTTCGCGGTTGCGTAAAGAATGCATGAAATAAGAAAAGGGCATTGTTCTCCTTAAATCCATCTCCTTCTAAAGATTTACCATATTATGGACTCAATGTCCATGTCTCTACCCTCACTCCCCTCCAACATAGACATTCACACTTCCATTTGATTGCCTCAAGGATATTTTAAAAATCCCCTTTATTATATAACTAATTATGTTTTCTCTTCTGAAAATTACAGTGTGCAACTTTTCTGGACTTTCTGAGACCTTTCAGATAATTCAGTTACAGTGTTAGATATCATGACACAGAATCTAAGAGTAATGTCTCAATAGTGAAGCAAACATTGACAAGATTCTAAAACTATAAATATGAACTACTTTTCAAGGCAGAATTGCTAAACTGTGGTCCTTGAATTGCAGAATATCTGACGATGTTTTGAAATCAATGTTTTATTTTACTTTCACTAATGTCGGATTCTGAGAACTTTTCCCAATGTCACTAAGCATCAAATGAAAACCATTAACTTTTCTAACGGTTTATTTTGTTAGTGTGTGATATGGCTAAGGTAAGTAGGAGAAAAACACTTCTGGGCAGAAAGGTGGATTTTTAAAATTTTGCTGCTTCTTAGTTTTGTAAGTTCTCCTCTTTGAATCATTACTTCCATAATAATGACCCTTCCATTTGATATAGCGCTTTTCATGTCTTCTACATTTCTCAAAGCACTTCACAGAATATACTGTAAAGTGAATTGACTGCATTTTTGTGGGCGAAATGTGGCAGCCAACTGCGCACTGCAAGGTTTCACAAAAAGTCATGGATTGAGTGACCAAAAACAATCGTGGATTGAGTGACTAAAATTATTATTATTTTTCTTCAAAGATTATTATTAGGCATGTGGAGTAAGGAAGCTTACCCAAGGTTTCACTCTGATGGGAATCAAACCCAGGTCCTTCGCTTGTGAGGCGAGTGCTCTAACCACTGAGCTACAGGACTCCATTAAGCAACAGTTCAGAGCTTTCATTGTTAAATTTAAATTTCATTGTTAATTGAATGCATTTCTGTTGTGGACTTGCACACACCAGATTGCCACTTCGGAAACTCATTTTACCTGTTATCAACAGAACCAGCAGAGTGGGACTATGTTTTACTGAATCAGCCCAGGCCTCTTTCAAACCCGTTTAAAATACAATGAAAGAAAACACAAGGAAGCAAGAAAAAGACCATTTTGGTTCATCATCCCAACTCCTTGAAAGCTTTTCAGAACCTGTCATATTACAGACTCTTCCCTTTTATCATTCACTCATAGAATCATAGAATCATAGAATTTTACGGCACAAAAGGAGGCTATTCGGCCCATCTAGTCTGTGCCGGCTCTTTGAAAAGAGCGATTCAATCCCATTGCCCTGCCCGCTCCCCATAGCCTAATAGACCCGTTCTCCCTAAATAAAGATCTAATTCCCTTTTAAAAGTTGTTATCGAATCAGCCTCCACCACCTTTTCAGGCAATGCATTCCAGATTCGAACAACTCGCTGAGTGAAAAAATTTCTCCTCAGCTCCCCTCTACTGCGCCTTGAAACTATTTTAAATCTGTGACCACGAGTCACAGATTCACCCACGAGTGGAAATAGTTTTTCTCTATTTGCCCTGTCGAAACCCCTCATGATCTTATAAACCTCTATTAGGTCTCCCCTCAATCTTCTCTGCTCCAGAGAGAATAACCCTAGCCTATCTAGCCTCTCCTCATAGCTGAAGTCCCTCAATCCTGGCACCATCCTAGTAAATCTTCGTTGTACCCTTTCCAATGCCTTCACATCCTTTCTGTAGTGTGGTGACCAGAATTGAACACAGTATTCCAGCTGAGGCCTCACCAAAGTCCTATAGAGGTTAGTCAGCACTTCCTGACTTTTGTACTCTATACCCCTATTTATAAAGCCTAGTATCCCATATGCCTTCTTAACAACCTTGTCTACCTGTCCTGCCACCTTCAACGAGTCACTAACACAAATCCCCAGGTCTCTCTGTTCCTTCACACCATTTAAAATTGTACTATCTAGCCTATATTGCCTCCCTTCATTTCTTCTCCCAAAATGCATCACCTCACACTTCTCTGCATTAAACTTCATCTGCCATGTGTCTGCCCACTTTACCAATTTGTCTATATCCTCTTGCAGATGGCTACTATCCTCCTCACTGTTTACTATTCTCCCTAACTTAGTGTCATCTGCAAACTTGGAAACTGTACTCCGTACACCCAAGTCCAGATCATTGATGTAGATTACAAACAGCAATGGTCCCAAAACCGATCCCTGTAGCACACCACTGCTCACTTCCCTCCAATCTGAAAAACAGCCGCTCACTACAACTCTCTGCTTTCTGTCTCGCAGCCAGTTGTGGATCCACGCTGCCACTGTCCCTTTTACGCCATGGGCCTTTAATTTCACTCAAACTCTATAGGGATATAAAAAAAATTCTACTCTATTATTGTAACTAATAATAATGTTTCATCCACAAAATACACAATCACTACAGTTCATAGTATATTTTGTGAAGTGCTTTGAGATGTCTCGAAGATACAAGGCACTATATCAAATGCAAGGATTATTATTTATTACTCAAATTTCACTTTGTGAAAATTTGCATTGTGATTATCATTTAAATCTTATGGGGTCAAATTTGTAATGCGACAACAAAATTACACTTAGTGATATTTATCAAATCAACCAAAAAGGTCATTAAAATTTGTCAACGTGTTTGTCATAATAAGAATAATCCTTGCATTTGATTTACCGCCTTACCTTAATTTGTGCGCAAGTGGTTGCCACGTTTAGCACCCAAAATGTACAATCCACGATTGTTTATGGGACACTGCTGTGCGCGATCAGCTGCCGCGTTTCGCCCACAAATATACAGGCAATTCACTTTACAGGATATGCCGTGAAGTGTTTGGAGGCATCTAGAAGGTGTGAAAAAGCACTATATTGAATGCAAGAATTATTCTAATTAATCAGTTCACTTGACAGTATATTCTGTGAAACGCCTTGAAACGTCTCAAAGATGTGACAAGGTGCTATGTCAAATGCAAGGATTATTATTAGAATTATCATGTTATTGAGACAACTGAGGTGGGAGGTATTCACCCCTAACCAATGACTGCTTTTGACCATGTTTGGTCAATAGAGTTATTACCCGCAATGCCACTTTCTCCATAGCTATATCAACTAATGTACATACAGAAACTGCTCTCTCTATTTAATTAGAAAAGTTAAAACAAAGTAAAGTTGAAGCTATAACATTTTTATCTAATGCTAATGTTAAAATTTCCTTAACTACAGTAGAATATTAAATAGTGAATTGTTCCTGGGAAAATGTAATTAAGAGTCCCTTTTTGATACAACTGTCTTAGCTCAAAGTATTTTATCATCTCCTACATCAAACTCCTTTAAAACTAATTTGGTCCTAAGCTGCAAATCAATTGCAAACCACTGAAACATGATTACAATACACATTTCTAAAAATGTGCTCAAGTTCTGTGGGTTTTTTGTTTAAACAAATGTATTAAGATTAATCTAATGAATGTGAACTAACAATCTTTGTGGCAAACGTGGCTGCTTTTTTACACACGGCTATGTCCCACAATCAGCCATGAAGTGAAGGACCAATTTTAATCAGAGGTTTGTTGGCCACAATACCAGGGAGAAATTTCCTTATTTCTTTGAACAGTGTTACAGAATCTTTAACGTCTACCTGAATAGGCAAATAGGGCAGCACCTCTGACTAATCAGCAGAGGATTGCATTGGAGTGCAATTTGGGAGACAGATGTGATTACTGAAACAATAATTTCAATCATTTTTAGAGCTTTTTTTGTGTCAGCTGTCCTGTTACAGTTTCCAAAGTAATTAAAGGTAATTATCGATTTAGTAAAATTAACAGATTGAATCCAACCCAATCAAAACTTGAACACATATAATTACGTCTTCATTTTATTTGTAGCTCAGCAAAATAAAACCAAGAATAATTTGTAAACATATGGCTGGATGGTATTATTTTTCCTTGCTCAGTCACTTTTTTCAAATTCATGTCTTGCCGAAACACAGTAAGGTAAATAGCTTTAATTTTATTGTATATATCTTTGAATCTTATGGCTTAAAACAACTTTATATTTGGTGTTGCTCAACAAGTAAAGCTAACATTCTGAAATGAACACCTATTAGCATTCTAATAGTCAGAAGGAATGCTCAGTATTTAGCTTAGATTTTTTAATGTTTCACTAAAAGTTTTAAAATACATACACCCGGATCTTAAAAGTAGCATTTTGTGTACAGTACATTTAATTCATTTGTATAACTGAGTTGATCTAAAATGACAAAACACATCCCGATATATTGTTTGCCACGTGTACCATTATGTACTGCAAGGCCAAGTCCTGAAAAGCTGTTCAGCTCAATTAAATCAACAACCCAAGTTCATTGTGCGGCATTCACCTGACAAAAGTTCTTGTTCTTCCATTTACTGAGTACACAGCGGCTATACTGCAGCAGCTCCTGAAAGATAACAAAACACAGACGGCCATGTCAGATGCATACATTGTCACCACTGGTTAAAGTGTTTCTGATTTCCAATCAGAAGAGATTAGCATGCTTTGAAAACAAAGCCGTGACTGTTTCAGAACATGCCACTGCACAAGAGGCTAGTTATGATCTTTGTGCAGCCCAATCCTTTTCAAAAATTAAAGCTGTTGAAAAGTGAATAAAGAAGCATAATTGTTTACTGTCAACCTCGGAACTTGAAAGGTACCTCAAACTCCTTGAGGGTGTCTCGAAGTTTATCTGGACGCCTATTCTTAGGTGTCCATAAGTATTCACGAGCTGACAAAAGAAATTTGAGCACAATTTATTTATTACAATAAGAGAAAAAGGAACAATGCTCCCATTTAGAAAGTTGCAGCTTGTTTTCAAATGACATAATATGTTGTGGGATGTTAATCATTTCATTATAACATTACCAGTAGATAGTCTGGCCTCAAAATTGAGTATTTGAGAACATGTTAAGAGTGATATAATTGATTAAAAGAATATGATGATGTGACATTAAAACACTCTGCAAGGTAGGTGACTTGCTGTAGAATAAAATAGATTTATACTTGGAATTTTTTTAATCAAGTACAACGCAACTCATGAAACATTCAGAATCTAGATTGTTATCTAACTTTGTGTTTTATACAAGATACTATATCAGAATATACTGGATTTCTCTTTCTGCTCTGGCCATTTAAATCAACTTTCACCCACAGACATGTAGCATAACATGCGATATTAAGACTTCTTACGACAGACTACATTTGGGAGCATCTTTGTCAATCCAAGATAGCGGAAAGATTTGAGTCATCAAGTATCAAGAATTTGTATATGGCTTTCACTGGAACTCACATTCTGTCATCTGTTGCTTCTCTTCTCGGTAGCAATAGTCTGCTGCTGACACTAAATAAATTTTAAATGAGCAAAAATTAAATTAAAATTGTTGTTTGAACAAAATGATAGATACCCATTGTTAACCCCAGTACTCCCAGCCCCAAAACACATTGATATTACTGTAATGCATCAAATGATGTAATGCATTGAAATTAAATACTAATCAGAAATAGAGAATATCTGTCATCAACATTGTAAAGATAATATATTATTACCATTCTTTGCCCTTGTACAGGAAGTATTTTTTTTTAGCAGGAACAACTCCCACAACCAATAAACAGAATTCCAGGATTAACACATTTAATCCTTGCATTTTCTTTTGATGTAATGACTCATCATGTCATTGAGACGTCTCAAAGAGCTTCACAGAATATACTGTACATACTGTGTATTTTGTGAGCACAATTTGCAGCTAATTGTTCACAGCAGTATTCCACAGTCGTGGATTGAGTGATCAAATCATTATTATTTTTGGGAAGAGGGATTATTATCCCCAGTAAAAGTGTTCCACCAATCAACCACAACAATAGCAACAAAATCAAATTTATAGAACACCTTTCACGTCGGGAGGACATCCCAAGGCGCTGGTCCCAATTGACTAACAACTGGGTCCCTACTTACTGCGAGGTAAACAGAAGCGTGTTGCATAAGGAAACTTGCTTAAAAGGATTCGCCTCAGCCTGGAATTGAACCTTATTAAAGCATAATTTAAATAAATAGCTATGGATTCATAAGCAACTATATCTTCTGCTATACTAATAAAGACGAAATGTGTGTCTGTCCGTCAAGAATGCAACAGCCGATTGATTTAGAGACTTGATTATACCTTATTGGAAAGGTCCTACATGGGGTAGTGTCATGGGCATATTTTCAGGGGGGAATCAACTATCGCTATAATATAATATCTAGTAACGTAATATAAAATATAATATCAAGTAGAATAAAGTATCATAATACAAAGTATAACAATACATATAAAGTATAATAATACAATATAAAGTTGAATAATATAATGTAAAGTTGAATAATATAATGTAAAGTATAGTAATACTGAAATCTACATTCCATATTGGATCCTTTAGTTGCAAGCATAGCTGCAATAGGCACAGCTAGTAGCTAGTTGGTTATATATTATTTAAGACATAATGTGATTTGGTGCCCTCTACTGGAATTCTGGTGCATTAATGTAAAATAGTAGAAGTGAATTGACTTGATTGTTGGACGGATATTTTACAAGTTTAGCAAACTAATTAACACATTAACATATCATCAAACCTTACCTGCCTCTCTTTTATCATAGTACTGATAGGTGCCAATGTCTGTATCTGCCGTTCAGACAGGAGAGAAGACAAATTATTTGCAGGTTTTTGTATAAAAGATGAAAATATAATTGTGTTCTTTCTAAAAGTATTCCACTGCGTTAATAAGAACGAAAAAAATTAAACGTAATAGCAAATGTATCTTTTACACACAGATACACTAGACAAAATAGTATTAAAATGGAAAGCAAGACAGGCAACAAAATAATCAGAAGTTACCACAATAATACTACCAGTATTACCTTTGACATGTAAGGTATTCCTCATAGACCACAGGTGCAGCTCAGTCAAGCAGAAAGACATCTGATGGCAGATGGAAACGTAGCTCTGTCGGAGCAAGAATAAGTCCAATATGTGGAAATTAATTAGCTTCCTTTAATTGATCAAACTAACAGCTATGGGAAGTGAAATTACAAATTAATCATCATTAGTCAGTGATAATGTAAGAGTTAAAGTCTGCCAATAATCTGGGGACCACCAGTATATACGAGCAAGAAAATAAGCAGGAAAGACCAACTGTTCCCTCTGTCTCAAAGGACAGGTCATTATGTGCTTTGGTCCACTTGGAAAAAGATGGTAATTGAGAAACACATTGCTGATGGTACAAATCCATGTGCTACCTGTTGTAATATTATGCACTTCTCACTATAACCTTCTGTACAAAATAACAGCTGCTGACAAGAGGGTACTGGACATCTACAGCTGAAAGAAAAATGCTGGTTTATATTTGGGGAGTGATCATTCATCACAAGTTTTGTCCGCCCAAAAATACACGGTTGCTTCACTTTACAGTACTGTATAGCATTTTGACCTTACAATATACAGTCAATTCACTTACTATATATTCTGTGAAGTGTTTGAGAGGTCTAGACGTGATAAGGCGCTATATCAAAATGCAAGGATTATTATTATCTTCTGACTATTTCAATCTACGACTGTTTGTGGGGACGCTGCTGTGCGCAATTGACTGTATATTTGTTTTGCCCACAAATATACAGTCAATTCACTTTACAGTAAATTCTGTGAAGTGCTTTGAGACATCGATAAGATATGAAAAGATATATTAAATGCAAGGATTATTATTATTATCTTTCACACATTCACTGCACTTTACAATATATCCTGTGAAGCACATTGTCTCAATGATGTGATAAGATGCTGTATTAAATGTAAGGATTATTATTAGGATGATTAATTGCTGGTTGATTTCCAACATTTTCTGCTTGTATTTCATATATGTAGCATGTATGGGGAACTTTAGTCCTGTATATCAAACTTGTTTTAGAAAACAAAATTTGGCATCTGAACTACAATATGTGGTTAATTGAAAACTCACAGGAGTTGCAGCAAACCTCACCTACTATACAATTTAAGATTACATTTGCAATACCACAGGTGGTGAAATGCATCAGAGCAACAGGATGTGGTACATAATTTGAGAGTAGGTGGGTTTGCAAATGCTCTTTCAACCAATGAGTTTCTGATCTCAAGCACACTGTTTGAACAGATGTGCTGACCAGATCCTAAGTGCCCCTCGGAGAGAACAATTGATAGGAAAATCACTTTGATTTGCACTCAAACAGCATTCAAGTGTTTTGAGTTTTTCCAGTGAATGGAGGAGATTGTGAACAAGTTGGTTATTCAGTTGGACATGCTAAGTAAAGTAATAACTATATGGTAATGGTATGTCAGGATTGAGCCAATCTTCTGCAGCAGTGGAGATAATAATGATAACAATCCTTGCATTTGATATAGCACTTTTCATGCCTTCTAGACGTCTCAAAGCTCTTCACAGAATGTACTGTAAAGTGAATTGATTGTGTGTTTGTGGGCGAAACTCGGCAGCCAATTAAGCACAGCAGTGTCCCCACAAACAGTTTTGGATTGTGTGACTATTATTATTAGTTTTTTTTGAGAGATTATTATTATTAATTATTATTATTAATTTTTATTATAAATCCAGATCCTGAGCCAGGTATGTCCGCAGTACACTGTCGATGATAGCCAAGCCAGCCTGGCTTTTCGTCAGGACCTTGAAGAGCAGACCAGTCAAAGGGGGCAGAGTCTCTTGCCAATCTCACCCCACAAATATACTGTACAGTCAATTCACTTTACAGTATATTCTGTGAAGCGCTTTGAGATGTCTAGAAGACTTGGAAAGTGCTATATCAAATGCAAAGATTATTATTATTAAGTCTCTGAATCAGGGAAGCAGGATGTGCACCTCATGCCATTCCAATAAATATTTCTGAAATTTCCATGTATAGTTGGATCCATGGAATTTCTAGTTTGGTTTGCATACTCTTAAGTATGCTGATAAGTTTCCGCACCTGGCTGACCCCAAAAAATCAATTGGTGAATACTGAAAAAACTGATTGAGCTAAACTGGCTATACGATAAGATATATGGCAACGAAATGTCAGAATTGAGCGAACCTACACATTTCACATTTACTCTAACACATCACTGGAATGGTTTCAAAATTATGTTTACTCCATAATTACCATTGTTTTTTCTGGTGTAAATGTACATCAAATGTATCATGTCAATTAGCAAACATATCAATCATAGGAAGTCACAACTCTAGATTAACAGGTCATTAAACTGCACAAAGACATGTCTATTCATATTTAAATTAAATTCAACTAGTTTAAATTGATTCAGGAAGAAAAACTTTCTATAAATAATAATAATCCTTGCATTTGATATAACGCTTTTCACATCGACGTCTCAAAGCACTTCACAGAATATATTGTAAAGTGAATTGATTGAATATTTGTGGGCGAAATGTGGCAGCCAATTGTGCACAGCAATGTCCCAAAAACAGTCGCAGATTGAAATGAACAATTTTATTATTGTGGTGTTTTTGGAATCGATTATTATTAAGCGTGTGGGGTAAGGAAACTTGCCCAAGGTTTTGCCCTGACCTGCCTGGATTCGAACACAGGTCTCACGCTATATATAAAACCAAAACATAAGGCAGTAAAAGTCCAAATGTATAAAACGGCAATGGTGATAATAAATGAAACATTGTAAGTGCTGAATAGGAAACAGTTATAGAGACAAACACAAGATCGTAAGAGATATTCTGACAAAGAAGGACTTTCAAATGACTTATTTTCGTCCCTCCAACACAGAACACCCCCCCACCACCCATGTCCTCCAATCATGGCATTAACATGTTATGTTTTAGCCAAATCCTGGCCTCAACCATCCTTCCTGGTAACCTGTTCCAGTCATTAATTATCATCTAAGTAAAATAAATCCTACCCAGGATCTGTTCCTGAAATTACCAGTTGTCCTCTAAACCTGTGGACTTGTGCTGTCCCTAATCCCATCCGAAAGTATTACTCTGGGTTTACTTTTATCAAGCTTGTTTAAAATCTTGTATATACCTCAATAAGGTACGTTCTGAGATGTCTAAGAACTGTGAAGACCCCTAGCTTGGCTAATTATTGTTCATAGCTCATTGCTCTAACAGTGGGGATCATTTGGCTTACAAATATAGTCAATTCTCTTTACAGTATATGAGATGCACTTTACAGCACTTTGAGATGTCTAAAAGATGTGATAATATCAAATACAAGGATTATTATTATCATCCTCATCACTCCTCTCTGTCCCGGATTTGGTTTGGTCAACTAAAGCAAAAACAATGTAAGTTTTATCATCCTAATTTGACATCTTCTTCCAGGTGGGACTTTGATGTCAGTTTACTTTTGATTAAAGTTTCGATAGCTTTTTATACCACTTAAGATGATACCAGTTATCCTCACCTGCTTTTAAAATTAACTTTTCAAACTCTTAATTCTTATTTAAACCTTTCCCCCCTCCCTTGATATGATCAATGGCTTTCAAGTTGAACAATGACTGACAGGGATGATGGTATCAAGATTTGGCTGTAATGACTTTTGCTGTATTTATGAAATGAGGAAGTAACTGAGAAGTAGAAACATGTCGGATTACGGTGCAGTGTTCTTTTGAACATATTTAGTCTTTGTTCTCTACCCTTCAAACTAGTAGCTTGAGTGGTCAGTACTGTGGAATTTGCCACAAGTATACCCAATGTTCTCATCAGCTGACAACAACATGACTAAACTGAGGCGAATTTCTAACCAGTCCTCCTCAGTCCTCTTTGTTGCTATAGACAGCTCAAAACATTATTTTTATATAGTTAGTTAGGAAAATCTAATAAACATATACAGTACCAACTAACGAAATCAAGTCTGAGTGAGAGAGAGAAAACATCAGGGAATCAAAGTCACAGCTGTATGGTGTGAAAGAAACATCAAGTCATTTTTATTCTTTTCTCAATACTGTAATTACTTTTACAATATAGAATATATTTCTAACAGAAAAGCAATAAGCAGGTCAAACTTTCTCTCATCTTAAGATCCTATAATGATATATATTTGTGTGACATTCAACAAGAAAGGTCACAGCATTCATCAACACAATCATCAATTTTTTGACATTCAAATCAATAATTTCATGCTCATGGTTATCTTAAATGAATTTTGTTTGAAAGAGCACTATACTGACACAGAGACATTTTTAAAAATCAGGTAGTGTTATAAAAATCAAATAAAATCACATCTCGGGATAGCATTCTACGGGTTACATTCTTGTAGCTATTAAATTACTTTGACTTACTAGTACTGTTATGGCATAACATTCATGGTCAAGTATGGGATTAGACCGAGTGTGTCATTGGATTAGAAAAAATAGTGCAATCATTGCAGAGTGTTTATAGGTAGAACCATGCATTCAGTAAATTTAGTTATTTGTTTGGAACTGTCCAAAGTGTTAGATATTTAGATTTCCTCTAAAACTTCCTGTTTAATCATATCAAAAGATAATACTGTACTGTACCAGTAAATACCAAAAGAAAAACTTTTGGTTCTCCTCTAAATCTCCCCTCATCATGTCAAATGCACCATTACCTCTCTTATCCCTAGCTCCCTGCTAAATTACCTTGCTCAGGTAAATGTAAAAAAGAGTTATAAGAGTTGTACTAGCATATTGTAGGAGTCCTGTAGCTCAATGGTTAGAGCACTCGCCTCACAAGCAAGAAACCTGGGTTTGATTCCCATCAGGGACAAACCTTGGACATGTTTTGTTACCTCATAAGCCTGCACACATCCCTCAAAAAAAAAATGAGACACATCAACATACAACTGTTTGGGGGACACTGCTGTGTGCAATTGGCTGCTGTGTTTTGCCTTTAAATATAGTCAATTCACTTTACACTATATTGTATGAATCACTTTGCGACATTTAGATAATTTGAAAAGTGCTATATTCAAATGCAAGGTTTTATTATTATAGTAATAATCATCAAAATCATCAAAAATTGAGACCAAATCAAAGATTTTATTTTGCTTTGAATAAATGTGATGTGAAAAAAAATTAAAAAATGTAGTATCACTGAGAGAGCAGCATAACAAAATACTGATGAGAAGCAAAATAAAATTATGAAAAAAGTGAAAAGTGTATGAGTTACACTAACCTGTGGCGGGTAAATTTTGCATGAATGTTATTAGACGCCTGCCACTTTTGACCAAAGTCCTGGAGTCTGACTGCTATCCATTCATGGAAAATGCAATTAGTTTATTGTACACCTGAAACAACCTCTGTTCTCTTCAGAGAATGAATCCCCGTCAGAATTTTTTGACAAGCTGTCAACCACAAGCAGGAAACCCCACACCCACCTTATAACTGCAGAGTGCTTCTGATCTTTCTTGCCATTTCATTTAAGGTCATGTGCAAACTTGCTTACAGCTTACAGTAAATTAAACTACATGTACTAGCCCTCTCGCGTTACCGAAAGAACGATATTTCTTAGCAAACATTTTAGCACGCGGTTCCATCCCAGTGAACCATCTTTTTTCACATTCATTCAAACCCTCAGAGGATAAACTGGACATAATCTAATATTATCTCCATGTATGGAGCTTTTAGGAATGACATTTCAAAGTAGAAGCTTTTAAATTAATACATCATTTTAATTGTTATTGATTGGCTGGAGTCAATTCACTTTACCATACATTCTGTGAATCGCTTTGAGAAGTCTCAAAGACGTGATAAATTGCTATATCAAATGCAAGGATTATTATTATTGCAGATGACATCTCAGATAAATGCATAGGTGTATTAGGAGCAAAGGGAGACAGACATTTAACAAATCTTCAATTAAAAAAAAATTATAGTAGTGAAAATTATTGCAACATTTCGTAAACAATATTGGTGAGACCACATTTTGAATATTTTGTGTTCAACCCTGCCTCTGAAAGGACACTGTTATGTCAGAGAAAGTTCTGAGATGAAATACAACAATAATTGCCTGACTCCGCCACTACCTCACCCCTCAGGCTGCTGAAAACCCTCTTTCATGCCTTCATCACATCCAGACTCGACTACGCCAATGCCCTGCCTGTCGGCTTTCCCAACTACCCACTCCATAGGCTGCAGATAATCCAGAACTATGACGGGGTTGACTGCATTATCTGTGAAAGGAAAGCATTTGGTGGACCTTTGGCTCTTCTCGTGTTTTCTTACATTTTTAGGAATGATGAAAAATAATTATTAAGAGAAATAAATATTAAAACAGATTTAGCAGCACCATGCAATTATAAAGCGTCCTTCTCACAGGCATGAGCATCCAAGCGTGATGAAATATTTTTCGATAACAAGTTGAAGATCATTTTAAACAATTTCTGTTCAACAAAAAAAAGATTTGGGGGGGTCAACATTTTACTTTGCTTCAGAAAAAAACATCTAAAATGCGCTTTGCCTAGCTGAGTATCAGAATAGTTTGGCACCTATCTTTCACCTGTGGAGCTTGGGTCTGAATTCAGTATAGATTGGTAAAATATTGTCTCCTCACTTGCTGAAGATTACTCATATTATATTGAACAACCACAACCCAACTGCCATTAATTGTCATTCTAATGCAGAATAAGAATAGTTCTCAGCCAATGAGAAAGTGAGATAATAATAATCCTTGCATTTGATGCTTTTCAAGTCTTCTAGACGCTTCACAGAATATACTGTAAAAGTGAATTGACTGCATATTTGCAGGCAAAATAAATCATCACTGCATTCCTGTTGCTTGCCTCTGAAGAGCAACATGGACCAATGATATTGCATGAGAAGAGAAATATGGAAACGAGTAAATATTAAAGGAATGCACTCAGACAGACATCCTCTCTCTACAGAGCAGACCCTGCAGAAATATTACCAAACACACAGAGCCTTTAACATATAAAATATGAATTTGTTGAGGACATTCTGAAAGTCAACAGAATAAGTCAAAAATGTCAGGTGTTTCATCACTGGATAGATTTGTAAACTAAACATTTTACTTCTAAACTATTTTTGAACCCTGATGATACAATAAAGTCATAATATTAATACTTCACAAGAGGGATTTTTAAAAAAGAATATAAACATTACAGGCCACTTCCACTGCTTTTCTCCTGAGTTGCTAAAACCCTCATCGAAACTTTTACCTCCACTTTACCCCCGTAACCTTCTGTCAATCCTATCGACCTGGCTGCTCTTTTCGGTCTCCTATTCACCTCATATCTGTTATTAGCAGGCTTTCATTCTCCGACTCTCTGGAACTCCATCTCGGAGTCCCTCTAACTAGCGCTCTCCCTCACCTCATTCAAGTCATTCAATACTATTAGCAGAGGTGGAGTGGGAAAAAGATTTGGGTGTGATTATTGACTATTCACTGAATATTTCCATACAGTGTGAAGCTGTATGAAACAAAATTAATCGAATAACAGATTCTTAAGGACATTTTACTAAAACTGAACAGTATAGCCTTTTATTGATCACAGATAGCCCATGTTTGAAATATTGTGTTCTATTATAGGCACCCTACTTTCAAAAGGAAGAACTGGAGACTATTTAAAGAGAATTTTAAAAAAGTTTAATAGTTTATTAGAATCATTTAAATATAACTAGATTGACACTGACATTGACACAGTTGTTTATGTTACATTCAACTTTATCATTTTGCCCACCACAAAATATTTTGGATTAATTCACAATGAATTCATATTGAAAAAATCTTATCTATCAGTCTATCAGGACTGTTTAAGAAGGATAATGATTTTTTTTAACAGAGTAGATCATGGAGGTTCAAAGGTATCTAGTCAAATTATGAGTGATGGCACAGTCCAAAATCTCAATCAGAAATATTGCTACATGTTAATATTGCACACCAGGAAACAATTGTCCAACTTTATGAAATACTGGCGTCTTTTTTTGTAAAAAAAAAGCACATTAATTAAAATGTCAAAATGACATGAAAGTGCCAGCAATGATGAGAAAGAGAAATGTATGATGTTGAAGTCTGCAAAAAAAAAATAACCTCAGGAAAAGGTTGTACATTTGGTGGAAGAGAGCTACACTTATCATGAACTTCTAAAGTTGTTACGGATATACTGTTTGAGAGACAACCATTGACAAGCAGAAAAAAAATGGGATTATGAACAGCTAGATGAATTAATTTAAGTGAATATTATTCACAGAAACAGCGAGCATCATCTATACAATATGCCAATCAGTGACAAAATTAGTGAAGTCCAACACTATGTGTATAACTGATACTCCAGGCAAACGCAACACTCTGCAAAAGCAGCAAAATAGGAGGCAATGAGAAAAAGGCAAATCTTAACAGGATACAGAAACTGGATAACAAAGGTCAGAGTGGGTGTGAAAAGTTGAAAAGTTCACAATGAATGATAGAAAGGGCCTTCAGGGCCAGTAGTTAAATTGAAAAACAGGGTGAAAAAGATGAAGTTTCATTGGCAGGGCTGTCTGCTTCATTCACTACATTTGACGAGAACCTACTGAAATTCTAGATCTGTACGCATCGAAAGATTCGTTGTCCACATTGAAAGATTTGTTGTCCACAACAAACAAAACAGAACTGCAAACGTTTCAAGACTAATGTGTACATATTATATACAATATATATTAACATTAACTTTACTTTTGACAGTTAATACTAATTGAAGAATTTCTAGTAAAGAACAGATAGATCCACGAGAGTTTTACCTTGCACAGTAGAATAAAATTCACACAATACAGTACATTTTTAAAAACTAAAATCCAGGTTTTGCATTATCAGTTTAGATAATAATAATTGTTGCATTTGATATAGCGCTTTTCACATCTTCTAGACGTCTCAAAGTGCTTCACAGAATATACTGTAGAGGGAATTGATTATATACTCGTGGGTGAAACACAGCAGCAAATGCGCACAGCAGTGTCCCACAAACAGTCGTGGATTAAAACAACCAATTTATTATTGGGTTTTTTCTAGAGGGATTATTATCAGGCTTGTGGAGTAAGGCAACTTTCCCAAGGTTTCACCCTGCCTGGATTTGAACCTAGGTCTCTCGCTTGTAAGGTGAGTGCTCTAACCACTGAGCTATAGGACTCCACGAGATCTATTCAAACTCATCATAAGCGGCTTCTCTATCAAATCAAAATTTATACATTCGAAGACACCTTTAGTTTGCATCCAAAAATCTGTGTTTAGCTATATATCAACACCAATTAGCGCTACTGCTGTAGATTTACAACTTGAATTTATATGGCGCCCCTCAAGCTTGACAGTGGTGGAGCACAACGCCGAGCCATTTGACCGTAAGCACAGTAGAAGAGGAAGGTCTTTAGGTGCTACATGAAACTGGGGAAGGAGGCAGCAAACCAAGGGATTGAGGGAATTTTGGGGTGCCTTTGATACCTGCAGGTACAATTAAATCTTACTTTCTGTGTTACAGTATGTTGCACTGCAGGTTACCCATGATAACATCAGTTTTGCAAAAACAGATCTTAAAGATAACTGAAAAATGTTCAAACCCCAATTTGCTCATTTTAACAATGCTGAATAACGTAATCTCACATCACATCAAATCGGAAAATCAATGGGTATAACAGTACCGTTACAGCATGTCTAAACCTGAAAATCCATCCATCCTATGCTCTGGGCTACATATTGTATGGTATATCTACTTGCTACAGAGAGCAGTTAATTACCTTCAAGCTTATAAATTGCAGATTCTATATCAGTCAGCCAATGTACTTGCCGTTAAATAGTTTCACCTGCACACACTTAAGTTTTGATCATAAGTTTGGAGAAATGATGAGTGATAGCTTTTACGAGTATTTTTTATGTCAGTCTAAATTAGTGCTTTGACAGGTATAGGAACATCATTGTCAAAGTCATAGCTGAGCTCCATTTACATGACCATGCAGCATGTTAAGAACTGCAGAAGTACACATCTCATTTATTTAACAATCCGTGGTTTTCAGATTGATTGCAGTATGAATTTTATCGCCACTCTACACTTGTTCTTGGGTGGTATTAAAATTAGAACTAAAATAGTATTGTAGAAAATGATGCATCAGTTGAAAATTGTTGCCACAAGTTCATTCAAAGTTTTGCATTTTGGTTTCTTCAGGGTACACACCAAAATTTGCCTTATTATAACAGAGAGAGTACAGTAGTTGATACTCACAGAAGCTTCCCTGCATGCAGGTCGTTATATACATGCAAGTTGTTGTACTTGTTGTTGTCATGAGTGGAAAAGAAATTACTAAGAAATAATTAAATAGATCATTAATATTGTTCTACTGAACCAATATTACTGTGAAAGCTGTGCACAATTATAATAAAGTAAAAGCTTGTTTATCTGACACCCAACCAACCAACTGGTATCTCCCAATACAATTCACCATTCCAGCAAACGGATCTCATACCATAGCCATCAGGGACACTCGCGAGTATGCTCACTTTGCGCATGTGCAATGCGTGTGCATGCGTACTTATTAAACTTAACGAACGCTGGAATTTTTATTTTACCGAGTGTGCTGGAATGCTTTATTGGTAAGTATCCAAACAATATTCTGTTATTATTCAATCTATTATTAATATGGTATGTTTTAAAATAAGTTAATTTATTATGTAGGCTTTTCGGCAATTTGCCGCTCGAATATCCGGTAAATTTGATATTTGGATAGGTCCCGAGGGTGCCGGATACCAAGCTTTTACTGTAATAATAATAATCCTTGCATTTGATATTGCACTTTTCACATCTTCTAGACATCTCAAAATGTTTCACAGAATATACTGTAAAGTGAATTGACTGTTTATATGTGGGCGAAACACGGCAGCCAATTGCACACAGCAGGGTCCCACAAACAGTCATGGATTGAAATGATTAATTTATTATTGTTTATTTTTGAGGGATTATAATTTGGCATGTGGAGTAAGGAAATTTGCCCAAGGTTTCACCCTGCCTGGAATTGAACCCAGGTCTCTCACTTGTAAGGTGGGTGCTCTAACCACTGTTAAATGAACCTTCATTTCATTTAACACTGGCTGATAGTCTATCCGGTCTGCAAATATTCTTATAATAATAATCCTTGCATTTGATATAGCGCTTTTCACGTCTTCTACGTCTCAAAGCGCTTCACAGAATATACTGTAATGTGAATTGACTATATGTTTGTGGGCGAAACCTGACAGCCAATTGCACACAGCAGTGTCCCCATAAAGAGTCGTGGATTGAAATTGACAATTAATAGTTATGTGTGTCTTTTTTTGTTGACAGCTTATTAGCAGGCGGGCGAGTGGAGTAAGGAAACTTGCCCAAGGTTTCGCCCTGACCTGCCGGGAATTCTTGATACTGTATATGGCATAAATCAAGAAAAATTCAAGACTTTTTATTGTTGGCCACCATTGATATAAATGCAAGTCACAGTAAAAACCCGTTTATCCGGCACCCTCGGGACCTGGCCAATGCCAGTTAAAGCGCCTACTGGATATTCTGCCAAAATCAATCAATAGATAAATAACAATTTCAATGCATTTTTACATATAAATTCCGGTTAATCGAATGCTGACTTTTTTTTTGCAATGCCGGTTAAACGGAAGTTGTGGTTGATCGGGTGCCGGATAAACAGGCTTTTACTGTATTTCTGTTGTGTCACTTCAACATGTGAATGGGGGACCAGTGGGGAGAAAATTAGACAAATAATTGGATACATTAAAAATGTAAAGGAAACTGTTTTTTAAGCCATCTCAACTTACTTCTTAACATATTCCATCCATAGTTACATAAAATGTGTTTGAGGGAATTAAAGAAAAAGGATAACAGGCATGTGGAACAAGCTTGCAAGACAGGTGGTGGAACAAGAAACTTCAACTTATCAAAAAAGTAACCAGACAAGTTCCTGTCAATTAAAAGGATTCCAAGTTATTAGATTCAGAGGTAGATACATCGAAGGAATCTTGTAGGAAATTAGATGAATATTGTATGCTAGATGGACTGATAACCTCTCTTGTCTGAAATACTGTAGTTACCATTACTATGTAGGAGGGTCCATTGATATGGAAATTTTCCGATTTAGATATATCGATGGGCTCATATCGAGATATACCGAAATATTGATATTTTCGGGTTTTTCGTAATGCGCATGCATGCGCGGCGCGCACATTCGGAGTGCGCGCGCATTCCGGGTGCACGCGCATTCTGGGCCTATCTCCTCAGGAGGTAAATATCTTTCTCTCTCTGTGTCTCTCACTCTCTCCATCTCTGTGTTTTTCTGTCTGTGTCTCTGTGTCTCTCTCCTCTCTCACATCCCCCCCATCTCTATCTATCTGTATATTATCACATCCACCCCATCTCTCCCCCCACCCCCCCCCGCCGCCGTCCCTCTCTCCCACCCCCGTCGTCTCTCTCCCCCTCCCCCCACAGCCGTCTCTCTCCCCCTCCCCCCCACCAGCCGTCTCTCTCCCCTTCCCCCCCTGCCGTTTCTCTCCCCCTCCCCCCCCCGCCATCTCTCTCCCCCTCCCCCCCCAGTCATCTCTCTCCCCCTCCCCCCCCCCCAGCCGTCTCTCTCCCCCTCACCACCCCCCAGCCTTCTCTCCCCCCCCACCCCCACCCCTTGCATACCTGTATATTGTATTCTAGGACTGTGAATACAATATGGCGGCTTTGCACCTCGGTCTGTGCATTGTGTATAGAGATGAGCATTCTGGGTCTTGTAGTTCAGTGTGCGCGAATTCTGATTTTTTCCCTCGATATATCAATTTTTCGATATATCGATATTTTTGAAATGCCTATATCGGCGTATCGATATGAAATTATATCGGGTTTTAGCGATATATCGATATATCGCCGGACCCTACTATGTAGTGTATACTATGTATTGGAGTCCTGTAGCTCAGTGGTTAGAGCACTCATCTTACAAGCGTGAGACCTGTGTTTTGTATCCAGGCAGGTCAGGGCGAAACCTTGGGCAAGTTTCCTTACTCCACACGCCTAATAATAATCCCTGAAAAAAAACCTATAATAAGTTTGTCATTTCAATCCACAACTGTTTATGGGGACACGGCTGTGCGCAACCGGCTGCCGCGTTTCGCCCACAAACGCACTACCAATTCAACAAGGACCTCCTACACTCGAGTGAATGTTCCGAGGCTGCTTCTTCATAGCCCTCGGGGCAACAGAATGATCACCACTGATTTATATAGAGCTCTTCACACAGGATAGCATTTCAGAGCAGATCCATAGTGCAGTTCCACAGGTTTTAGCTGGCCTCTGGTACTCACCAGAAATCAGAATAAAGTTTGATTTGACCCTATTGCTGATTCACGGTAACTCATATAGTCAAGAAAACACAGTTTAGACTGCAGTCTGAATTTAGACCACGCAACTCAAACTTTAGATTCTTGTTCTTAAGTTGTGTAACATGCTCATTTCAATGAAATGTGGGGATTTAAAAAATTATATGAAACCAAACCTGGAATAAACTTTGCTAATCTTATGGATGATTAACATTACAATACAAATTTTCCTTATGTACACTTTATTTGAATTAAATTATTGAGACAGTGAATTGAGATTAACAAAATCAAAAAGCAGCTCTAATATTTTAAAAAGTGCGAGACAATTTGCTAAAGTACTTTGGTTTCAGAATCAACAATAAAACAACATTTACTTTCAAGGTTCCTAGATGTATTGGGCGCATTATAGCATAGACTAGACATTACTTACAGCTTGTGGTCAAAAGGAAAATTGTGCATCAGGTGGTTTAACTTCCATTGTACAGATGTGGTTAACAGCCCACAAAATCACTGAAACATTCAGTAAACACATTTCTATACAGTACCACCAGTACAGCCAAATTGTTGATCTAGTTTCCAAATACAATCTTTGGAAGGTTTCCAATATGTTCATTTTAGTCAGGAACCCAGTATCTTATGAAAGTAAATCGATTATGACATATAGTGAGACCAATTTGTTTATTTGATTGCTTCCAGGAACATTAAGGCAAGAAACATCATTGCTGAGCTTCAGTGCCATTCATGTTGGATTTGTAGTAAACACATGTTGCAGGAATGGCCATTTTGATGCACGAACAACAACTTGCTTTTATAATAATATAATAATAATTTCACCCACAAAAATATAGTCAATTCACTTTACAGTATATTCTGTGAAGTGTTTTGAGACGTCTAGAAGATATGAAAAGCGCTATATCAAATGCAAGGATTATATAATTATTATAATTGAGGAAGAGCATTCTATAGTTTGGGGGCAGAATGGCTGAAAGCCCAGCGACAATGATGGAGCAGAAGGGATGAGGCTCAAATAGGAAGCTGGAGCCAGCCAAGCAAAGGCGGGTAAGGAGTATGGCGTAAGCAGGTTGGAGTGGTAATTTTCCTTTTGAGCTGTAAGTAATGTCTAGGAAGATGTCAGGCCATGAAGCCATTTGTAAACATGTCTGAGGAGCAATCTCAATCCTCTATACGTTTTGCTTAATGAGAAGAATACTTTGTAGTCAATATTCTAGAGCAGTTTACGCAGTAGAAATTTCACGTAGAACAAATGCTTCCTAGCGCTAATCATGTTAGGCAGTGGAAAGGTTAGCATGTTGACCAAAAGCACTTTTGAAAAGATATGTTTTTAGGAGGGCTTTAAGTCAGGGAGAGAAGAAACGGATGGTTTTTAAGAGCGCTCCATAGAGTGGAGTAGTAGAGGCTGTAATCTCAATCCCAATGGTGGGATGGGGAAGAGTGTGGTATGAGAAATGCAGCATTCCAGTTAGACCCATCTTCAAAACAAGATGATAATCCAGTTTATCAATCTTTTGAGTCACCTCTTCCCCTTGGGTAGGAATAACATACAAATTAAAGAAATCAAACCTGAACATTTCATCAAAATTGAAGTTTGTGAGTGAACAGAATTGTCTCACCATTCGGCTTTGTGGCTCATTCTGAGGTGAGGTTTAATTTGAAAAATCTCTAAAAGACGATCAAAATTAAAATGGAATCCATCCTGGTTGTGCCGAGGGCTTTGCAGATGAGATTAGGTATCATTCTTCAAAAGATGGAGGAGTTGCATTTGAAAATATATATTAATGCCAATCTTTAAATAAAAATCTAAATTCACAAATGTTGTACCACAATTTTATCCTCATAATTTGTTTTGTTCCTTGCTCCCGTACAAATTAATTTCCGTTTAATCATATTGAACTGTCGATGCTATTTATTAGTTCAGTTACCGAAAATATGTATTTTTCCTGCTCTTACTTTTGTATCATCTTTGCATATTTCCGGCGATCCTCTTATTCAATTGTTCCTTTGTCCAAGAAGTCACTAAAACATAGGAACCAGCAACAATAATAGACCTGCATTATTACTGTTTGCCTTTCTCTATGATTTGACTAGAATTTCTGAGTTCTTCTGCAGCAACTCCACGTTCATATCTGATTTAAAACCACATACGTATTCCCTAATTAATCTACGGAGCAGTCTGTATTTTATGCATTGTAAGCTTTAAATTTTTGTTTGAAGAATAGGCAGTAGGTGCAATTTTGTTTGAAAAGGAACAGCCTAGAAAGGTATGATCCCCCAAACAAAATTTGAAGTAATAATATTAATTGTCCAATTTTAATCATTGTTACATATTAACAGATACCTGGAAAGTCTAACTCATGGAGTAAGAAGAAATAACCTGGCTACGCCCTTGAAAACAGGATTGGTGTTGTGACCTTGTGAATAAAGCAACTTTAGGTACACCAGATATACTCTTACATATAATTGCTCTATTCCTAAGGCAATCTTGTCAGCCTTCCACCTATAATATTAAAGTAGACTCAGAATACAGCAGATAATACTAAGTAGCATATGGAGAGTGGGGGGAAGGGGAGAAACTGCCTCCATTTTCTGATAACTGCACTCTGTCGCAATCTTCTGCGCAGTTTTCTTTTGCATGTTAGCACTTTCGGAATCGATCTACCATTGAGTTTGATATTACTATAACAATTCCAGTTAGTTTGTTTTATAAAAACTAACGCTGCAAGTGCCCCACAACCCAACAAACACCAAGTTACCTCATTTTGTTAATTTTACATTCAGTTATTCTGCATAGATTGTGACTGCTGAATCATAGATGCCCAGAACTGGAAAAACATGTGCTCAAGTTCTCTATACTTTAAATTACAGGGCGGTGCCACCCTTTAACGTCTCAGAAACAAATGTATAAGGTATCCACATAAATGCTGAGTGACATTCCAGATTTCCACAGCAGTATGGGATGTTTTAGCCATTAAGCAAAATGAGTGTTCAACCCATTTGTTTTTTAAAATTATGGCAATCATTAGCAGTTATTGAACAACTCGAAAGGGTATTGGGACGTCCAGAAGACGTGAAAAAGAGCTATATCAAATGCAAGGATTATTATTATTATTATCCCCAATTCTTTTCTCTGGATTGGTTTATCACTGAAAACAGAAATAAGCAACAACAACAACAAAATTTATATATAGCGCCCTTCACGTCGGGAGGATGTCCAAAGGTTCTGTTGAAACATTTGAAGCAGCAACAACAACAAAATTACACTTATAGAGCACCTTTCAAGTAGGGAGGAGATCCCAAGGCACTGATAACCTATGAGAAGCATCATAACAGAATTCGTTAGTACGGTACTTTTATCTTCATGATAAGAAAGATGTAATTTGGGTTTTCCCTAAATTAAAGTAGGGAACACCAATTTATCATTACTCAGGACTCAGTAAAGTATTCTTGTCATTCAGTGACAAGAATACTTTACTGTAACAAAGTAGTATACAGTGTGCACTAGAAATGGTAAATAATAATAATAATAATCCTTGCATTTGATATAGCGCTTTTCACATCTTATCGACATCCCAAAGCGCTTCACAGAATATACTGTAAAGTGAATTGACTGTATCTATTTGTGGGCGAATCGCGGCAGCCAATTCCGCACAGCAGTGTCCCACAAACAGTCGTGGATTGAAATGACCAATTTTGCCCAAGGTTTCGCCCTGACCTGCCTAGATTCGAACACAGGTCTCCCCAGCTTGGTCTCCCCAGCTTGCAAGACAAGTGCTCTAATCACTGAGCCACAGGAGCTAAAACATTTGAAACTGAAGAGCAACTTTGATCTCACACTTGAAATTTACTTTGGTGTGTACCTTGGTGTGTAGACAGAATTTTTCAAAGTTAAATATAGGTAATGATCAAATCCAAAATAATGATCTAGTTAAGATCTTGAAGCTCCTTCTGCGAACAATTATTTTATTGTTGCCTCGGCCTTGTGCATTATGTTCTCAATTTTACCTTTGCAATGTTTGAAAATAACATTTTGCCTTCATATTATATGAACTAAGTAGATATAATGTTATACCTATCAAATCTACTGTGAATCAGTGGAAAAGGGGAAACACTGAATAAATTTGCAAAAAAGCTTTTGGTCTAAGTTTAAATTGTCCCATCCTATTGCAAACAATAGGTAACTTTTTTTCTTAAAAAGCAACAAAATTTTGACGCATTAATTCACTGGTAAACAGCGCCACAGAGTGGAGGAACGCAAGTTCAATTTGCCCATTTCATTGAGTTACTGATCTTCTTTGTCATTGTGCAATGTCTAGAACAGATATTGACAGTGGCCAAATAGTAGTGACCCATTCTGTCCTCTAAGCAGGGCAGGGTGAAACCTTGGGCATGTTTCCTTACTCCACATGCCTAACAATAATTCCTCCAAAAAAAAACACAATAATAAAAATTGGTAATTTCAATCCACGACTGTTGTGGGATACTGCTGTGCGCAATTGGCTGTCGCATATGTCCCACAAGTATACAGTCGATTCACTTTATATTATACTCTGTGAAGCACTTTGAGACGAAGAAGATGTGAAAAGCGCTATATCAAATGCAAGGATTATTATTATAAGCATAGGGTTATGCACAGCTCTGCGCCTCTGCACAGCTGGGAAGAAACAGAGAGGGAGCAATAAAGAAACCATGCCCTCAAATAAATGAAGGGGTGGGGGGAGATACTAAGATGGTAGTGCATTAAACTTCCATATATTCTGCATACAGTACTATAAAAACAAATAAGAATATAGTATATATTTTTCAAGATAGTGGTCAAAATATTCTTTTGAGTTTGATAAAGACTCTTAGATTGATATTTACTACCTGTAATTTAGAAACAGAGTTCAATTTGTAACATTTTTGAGAGGGAATATATTTTATTCTATGGAACATCTAAATTGCTGTAT
Source organism: Hydrolagus colliei (assembly GCA_035084275.1). NCBI lineage: Eukaryota > Metazoa > Chordata > Chondrichthyes > Chimaeriformes > Chimaeridae > Hydrolagus > Hydrolagus colliei. The sequence goes on along the minus strand of CM068744.1, from coordinate 64,358,698 downwards.
TTGAAGAAACAATAATCAGAAAGATTAATTCGTAAAGTAAAGTATCTTTGGAATCTATACTATTGATCAGAATTTAAAAAATAGCGACATGTTTTAGAAACATCTTTCAAAAAAGCTGGTCAAGAAACAGTATACTAAAAATATATTAAAACATATTCATCTTACCTACTATTCTCTCAGGCAACACATTCCTTCCCATGAATAATATTGCACCATCTTCTATCTAAAATTAACACACCAATTATATGCCTCAGTGCTTTCTTCTTTGAAATAGAACTTAACAATAATGATGCAGCTAAATTATTTTCCATTTAAAAAAAGTAAACTGCACTAAAAATAAAATTATTACACTTTTGTATTCGAGCAGCAAAAATATTTTATAGTCCAACAGCTTCCCCACTATTACAAACAAGATTCCTTGTACTGGCTTTAAGATAAGGTATTATCCATCCCAGCACAGGGCACACGTTTCTTGTTATCAATCAATGAGGTTATTAGTTCACTGATAACTCTTAATTCACAACTTGATATTACCCAATAGCAGCAAATGCACGAGGAACTGACATTCACCACCAACATCTTGTACAAAACAATTTTGAAACTGAGGTGGATAGATTTTTGTTAGCTAAGGGCATCAAGGGATATGGAGTAAAGGCAAATAAATGGATTTGAGGCACAGATCAGCTATGATCTAATAGAATGTTGGAACAGGCAAGAGGGACTGACTGGCCTACCTCTGTTCCTATGTTCTTTCAAACACTGAAGGGCCATTTTGGGAAGTTGTGTGGATCTTCTGACAGTCAAAGTTCATGAAATATTATCTAATGTACAAAATGCAATACTGTATAAATGTCAGACTTCCTTACTGACTTACAAGCAAACTGATAACTAGTCACTCCAAAGGGAAAAGAGGGTTCAGCTACGAGTTATCCGGAATGGTAAGTTAGGCATCTGTGTGTCAATATGTCAATAAATTTACTGGGATGCTGACAGCGTGACGGCTTTACCTCATCAGCCCCCTCATTGTTTGATAATGTTGTGTGTCCACTCAAAATTCCTAATGAAACAAAGTGAGGTTTAATACATACTATGTACATGATACTAAATCAATCTTAATCACTTCTGCAGTGTAGAAGTGCAGTGTAATCACTTCCTCTGCAGTAAATCCTGAAGTAACATAAAAATTCACATCAGGAAAACTGTGTAACATTTACGGGATTGTTGAAAAGGACAGCGGAAAGTATGAATCAGGAGAGAATTGAGAAATCATTAATTCTCCTTGTATCTCCATTATCATGAACAGAAGAGCCATGATGATAATAATAATAATCCTCGTAATTGATATGCTGCTTTTCAGGTCTTCTAGACGTCTCAAAGCGCATCACAGAATATACTGTAAAGTGAATTGACTATATATTTGTGAGCAAAACGCGGCAGCCAATTGCACACAGCAGTGTCCCCACAAACAGTCACGATTGAAATTACCAATTTATTATAGTTTTTTTTGCGGGATTATTATTAGGCGTGTGAGTAAGGAAACTTGCTCAAGGTTTTGCCCTGATCGGCCTGGATTCGAAACACAGGTTTTATGCTTGTAAGGCGAGTGCTCTAACCACTGAGCTACAGGACTTTGATCACTTCCATCTGATTCGATACAATCAAATTAAACTTCCAGAATCTATCTTTTTAAAACACATCTATATTTACATGTTTGTTTCTTTATGCTAAGGTCTCCAGGGCACTACCATATGTACAGTTGTGGTTGTAATTGACTGCCCAGCTGAGACAATCAGGTAGGGCACCTGAACTCTATCAGGTCTCTATCAAAGCCACAACTACTGATTGTTCTACCCTCCCAAAGTGAATGTATCTCACCTTGGTTGAGCACCTAGCTCAGTCATCATCAGTCTAGTTGTGACTGAGATAATAATAATCCTTGCATTTGTCATCTTCGAGACATCTCAAACACTTCACAGATTTATACTTTAAAGTGAATTGACTATATCTTGTGGATGAAATGCGGCAGCCATGCCCCACAAACAGTAGTAGATTGAGTGCCCCAATTTTTTTTTAAAAAGGGATTATTACCACAAGAAAAGCAATTCGCCAATCAACTAACAACCGGGTTCCAACTTACTGCTATGTGAATAGAGGCATGTGGTGTAAGGAACGTGCCTAAAGTTTGCCCTGCCTGGGAATTGAACTCAGGTCCTCTTGCTTGCCCAAGGTACAGGTTCCCCTAGTACCCCTTCTTGCCTATGTGTGTTATTTTAGTGGGTTTTGGGTCTGAAAATTGTCAAAAGAACGCATCTCGGATTATATAATGGGACCGTATGGGAAAACCCGTCCCGATTTACGTAATTTTGATTTACGTAACGGTTTTCAGGAACGCAACCCTTTCGTAAATCGAGGTTCACCTGTTTTTTCACATTGCAACTTGTCCATTTTGTGACTAATTTCCACCCTTATTTCTATAGTGACAGCACTGCCCTCTTGTGGTATTCCTAAAAAGCATACAATTCAAATACAATTAACCGAGGTTGCCCCCATTTACTCCATTTGTGAGTGCACGCAATTGTCTAACTTTTTGAAACCTTGTGCCAAATCTTTAAATGTCTCCTACCTATTCTTATAAGAACTATGTTCAAAATGCAAATTGATTCGTAGCACAAATGCATGTCCTCATTGCTTTAATACATCACAGACAAATCGTAACAGGTGCTAGGAAGTAATTTTTAACTGCTAAAGCAGAGATCACATTGCATTTGATGTACTATCGATATGGAACTGCTGTATATTTTGTCACATAAGAGTTAGGATTAGGTGTAAAACATTTGAAATGATACTCTATGCAACCCACTTTAATGTGCAGGCTACAGCAGGTTAATCATATTTCTATTCTCTACTGGAGAGAATACCCTAAATTCCTCACTGTACTAATTATATATCTCCCGCTGGAGTTGAGATGACAGCACAAGCTATGCTCCATCAGTTGGTGGCTTTCTCCCTCAGTGCCCAACAAATACAGTTCTGCATCAATGGTAATTGGGACAATGAACACAGATTCAAAGCATGTGCAAGTGTTTCCATTTTTGTAATTCTGTAAACGTGACTCCCTCCTCAAAGAAAACGCGTGCATACAAAAATGTTATTCATTCAAACATGTTTATTCTTCACCATTTTGGAAATACATTGAAATACATTAGATTGCAATTTTTAAAGAACACTTTATGTGCTTCATTTTTATAAATAAGCTACTATTAGATGACATCCTCAACAGGACTCAAAGAAACAGTGCAAGGTGCTCAAGTGATCCTAAAAACGTCACTTTCTGTTCTTCAAAAAAGATTTCAACTCAATAATTTCATTCATGATTTACAATAATAATCCTTACATTTGATATAGCGCCTCATTGCATTCTTGAGACATCTCAAAACGCTTCACAGTATATTGTAAAGTGGATAGACTGTGCATTTTATAGTAATAATATTCCTCGCATTCGATATATGCGCTTCACAAAATATACCGTAAAGTGAATTGAATGTACACTTGCGGGCAAAACGAGGCAGCCAATTGTGCACAGCAGCATCCCCACAAACAGTTGTGGATTGAAATGACTCATTTTATTATTGTTTTTTGGAGAGATTATTATTAGGCATAAAACACGGCAGCCAATTGCACACCCATATTAGTTTATCAGTTATTTAAGTTTTGCGTTGCAGTTACACCTGGTATCAATCGAGTCAAAGTGACGCTGTTCAGTGTGCATCACAGAGCACATATGTACTGTGTGTACGCACTCACTGCAGTTGTACCTGGTGGCCCTGCCAGCTGACCGTGGCGCTGTGGCATCCTGTGTCACAAAGCATCCACGTAGCCAAGCGGCGAGAACAAAACAAAGAACACAGACTAAAGCTAAATCGCCGCCAAAACAAAATTACATTTTTAAAGTGCCTTTAATGTCCGGAACATGTACCAGTGATTATAAATTATACATTTATATTGATCGTTATAAAGATGCCTAAGCGAAAATTAAACCTTTCAAGGATAAGTAAAAATGCTATTCAAACAAGAGGCCTGTTAAATGAAACTGAGGAACAAAGTGCTCCCAAAGGAGTCTTCCCAGATGAATACAGATAAAGATGATATGTCTGTGTGTCTGTCAATCTACACTAACAACAGAGCTCCTATGGAGCTCCTGTGGCTCAGTGGTTAGAGCACTTGTGTTGCAAGCTGGGGAGACCAAGTTGGGAAGCCTGTGTTCGAATCCAGGCAGGTCAAGGCAAAACCCTGGGCAAGTTTCCTTACTCCACTCGCCTAATAATAATCCCTCCAAAAAAAACACAATTATAAAATTGGTCATTTCAATCCATGACTGTTTGTGGGGACACTGCTGTGCGCAATTGGCTGCCGCGATTCGCCCACAAATATATACAGTCAATTCACTTTATAGTATATTCTGTGAAGCACTTTGGGACGTCGATAAGATGTGAAAAGCGCTATATCAAATGCAAGGATTATTATTATTACATTCCATATTGGATCCTTTGGTTGCAAGTGTAGCTCCAATGGGTTTAGCTAGTATACAAGATATATTTATACACTGTTAATATGTGTATATTATTTTTATAAATAAATGTATTTATAGCAATTTATATGAATGTGCATTGATTTCAAACCGGTTCGACAGGGTACAACCTGAGCAAATCCATATTGAGACACTGTAAATGGGCACTCAGAGTTAAGACAAATACTCATCCCTGCTTAAAACAACAACAACAACAAAATTACACTTGTATAGTGCATAAATATGTCATGTCAGGAAGATGTACCAAGACACTGGACAGTCAACAACAACAGCTTTGATTTATATAGCGCCCTCCACGCCAGACGGCGTCTCAGCACGCTTCACAATAACGGATACCGGAGGTGAGCCAGGGGCAGGGGGAGAAAGGTGACCAAAGGTGCAGTTGAAGAGAAAGATCTTTAGCTGAGACCTGAAACTGGAAAGAGAGGGGGCGAGGCGAAGGGAGTGAGGAAGGGAGTTGCAGAGCCTCAGGGCGTAGTGGCTGAAGGCACAGCCGCCGATGGTGGAGTGGAGGATTCAAGGGATAAGGAGGAGGCCAATCCCGGTGGAGTGAAGGCAACGGGTGCTGGTTTGAGGAGATCGGAGAGGTAGGGAATGCAGAGGAGTGGAGGGATTTGAAAACATGGGTGAGGATCTTAAAAATTTATCCTCTTTGGGACGACAGGGAGCCAGTGAAGTCTGGCAAGGACTAGGGTAATGGGGGTGCAAAGTTTGGTGCGGGTGAGAATGTGGGCGGCAGAGTTTTGAATGAGTTAGATTTTATGGATTGTGGTGGAGGGGAGACCGGCGAGTAGGGCATTGGATTAGTCCAGCTGAGCAGTGACAAAGGCATGGACCAGGGTTTCAGTGGCTTTTGGGGCGAGATATTGCCAGAGACAGATGATCCGTCGGAGATGGAAAAAAGCAGTGCTGGTGAGGTACCGGATGTGGCGGAGGAAGGACATTTAGGGGCCGAATCTGACGCCTAGGTTGCGCACGGGTTCGGAGAGGTTTAGAGGCAAGCTGGAAAGGTGTAGGAAGTGAGATCCGTGCAATTGAAGACGTTGACGAGAGCCAAAGAGTATGGCTTCTGTCTTGTCAACATTCAGCTGCTGGAAGTTCGTGCCTTTGTCATTGTTTCAGTCTCGAGCTTGTGTGGGATAGGGGGGGATTTGGAGTGACCAATGTGATCGTTGAAGAGGAGGGTCTTGAGGCGGGATTTGGAGGAGGCAAGGGAGGGGCGAGGCAATAGGACTGCTGGATGGAGTTCCAGAGGTTGGGGGCAGAGTGGCTAAAGGCTTGCTCACCAATGGTGGGGCGGGTGATCGGGGAACATGGAGCAGACCAGAGCCTGCTGAGCTGAGGGTTGGTAGGGAGTTAGGAGGTCACAGATGTAGGGTGGGACGAGGCCAAGGAGGACTTTCAATGTGAGGACCAGGATCTTGAATTGGATCCTCTGGATGATGGGGAGCCAATGAAATCGGCTTATAAAGCTTATAATGATTCCTTATAAAATGGATTCCCTGCTTGCTTCCAATTAGTTGTGAATTGGAAAACAACACAGGTATGAAGCTAAGTACAGGATCTTCGCCCTACCTAAAAGGTTTCTAATCCAATGAAAGGGTTTTGAAGACCTTCCAACTGGTTTATGCCAGCCTTGTTGATATGCTGAGTGTCTGTTAATCAGTCATACATCACAGACTGCAATCCAAGCCTAATCTCCACTAGCCAAACATCCAAGCAGAATTGTTCAAGATGAAATAGTTGCTGAACATTTGTTTGAATTCAATGCTATGGTTTTTAATACTTAAAAACATTTAACAGATTTCTTCCTCCAGCCCCCCACCCCAACACGGAAATAAGGACTAGAACTCCTGTGTAAACTTGCTGCAAAGCTCAATCTTTATTGTACTCTGTAGCAAAGACATTAGGTGCATCTTCCACTAGCAGTGCCACATCTTCTGGCATTAGTTAAGAGTACTTGTGGTAGAGAGTAGGGAACGGCGATATATCGGTATATCGCTAAAACCCGATATGATTTTCATATCGGTATGCCGATATAGACATTTCAAAAATACCAATATATCGAAAAACGGTATATCGAGGTAAAAAATCGGGATGCAAGCACAATCAACTACAAAACCCAGAATGCTCATCTCTATACACAATGCACAGACCGAGGTGCAAAGCCGCCATCTTGTATTCATAGTCCTCGAATACAATATACAGGTATGCAAGGGGTGGGGGGGAGAGAGACGGCTGTGGGTGGGGGGGGGTGGGGGAGAGAGACTGCTGGGGGGTGGGGGGGGGGTGAGGGGGGGTGAGGGGGGGTGAGGGGGGGAGAGAGACGGCTGGGGGGAGGGGGAGATAGACGGCTGGGGGGGGAGAGGGGGAGAGAGACGGCTGGGGGGGGGGAGAGGGGGAGAGAGACGGCTGAGGGGGGGGAGGAGAGGGGGAGAGACGGCTGGGGGGGGAGGAGAGGGGGAGAGAGACGGCTGGGGGGAGGGGGAGATAGACGGCTGGGGGGGGGGGGAGAGGGGAGAGAGACGGCTGGGGGGGGGGGAGAGGGGGAGAGAGACGGCTGGGGTGGGGGGGAGAGGGGGAGAGAGACGGCTGTGGGGGAGAGGGGGAGAGAGATGGGGAGGGGGAGAGAGATGGCTGGGGGGAGAGAGATGGCTGGGGGGAGGGGGAGAGAGATGGCTGGGGGGGGGAGGAGAGGGGGAGAGAGACGGCTGGGGGGAGGGGGAGAGAGACGGCTGGGGGGGGGAGGGAGAGAGAGACGGCGGGGGGGGGGGGAGGAGAAGGGGAGAGAGACGGCTGGGGGGAGGGGGAGAGAGACGGCTCGGGGGAGGGGGAGAGAGACGGCTGGGGGGGGAGGGAGAGAGAGACGGCGAGGGGGGGAGGAGAGGGGGAGAGAGACGGCTGGGGGTGGGGAGGAGAGGGGGAGAGAGACGGCTGGGGGGAGGGGGAGAGAGACGGCTGGGGGGGGAGGGAGAGAGAGATGGCGGGGGGGGGGAGGAGAGGGGGAGAGAGACGGCTGGGGGAAGGGGGAGAGAGACGGCTGGGGGGGGAGGGAGAGAGAGACGGCGAGGGGGGGAGGAGAGGGGGAGAGAGACGGCTGGGGGGAGGGGGAGAGAGACGGCTGGGGGGGGAGGGAGAGAGAGACGGCGGTGGGGGGGGATGGAGAAAGAGACGGCTGGGGGGGTGGTGGGGGAGAGAGACGACGGGGGTGGGGGGTGCGAGAGAGGGATGGCGGGGGGGGGGGGGGGGAGAGACGGGGTGGATGTGATAATATACAGATAGATAGAGATGGGGGGGGATGTGAGAGAGGAGAGAGGGAGAGAGACATAGAGAGACACAGACAGAAAAACACAGAGATGGAGAGAGTGAGAGACACAGAGAGAGAAAGATATTTACCTCCTGAGAAGATACCAGAATGCTCGCGCACCCGGAATGCGCGCGCACTCCGATGCACGCGCACATGCGCAGTACGAAAAACTGAAAATATCGGTATTTCGGTATATCTCGATATGAGCCAACCGATAGATCCATATCCGGAAAATTCCCATATCGCCGTTCTCTAGTAGAGAGACAGACCTAGTTCTCATGCGGGTGCCAATTTCCTTTTAGTGATGCAGTTTCTTTCATCTGTACTCTACTGGTTGTCAGTAGTTAACACATCCTTTGGATAAATGCATTGCATTTGGATTGGCAAATCTATATTCTAATATAGATGAGATGAGACATTCATAATCATTTGTTATTTTAACTATATCAATACATTTAAAGTAAGCTATATTCAATCTATCCATTAAATAATTATAAAAAGTCATAAAAGAGCATACCTGAATCAATTGGTAGTGATCAAACACACTGTAGGCCAGCCCTTTCCTCGCAGAGTGAAAGGATTTTCTCCGCAAAAGATGTCTGTGGTCTTCTGACAGCTGCATGAAACCACAATCTTTTAATATCTTTGGTTGTCCAGGTTGGTCTGTATTCTGAAGTTTATATTAATCTACTCAGTTATTTCATCTCATGCTTCCAGGTCCTAGGGTTGGAAGAATTAATATTTGTGCTAATAGCTACACTTCTACGCTATTTGTGAATTGTCATTAAAATTATTGCTTGCAACAAATGTGAATGAGTTAATACTGTCAGTGATCAACATCCTCTTGAACCCTAATTTATGCATTCTCAGTATTGTCAACAGCCTCCATTAGATCCATTAAAATACCTGTGACAGCATTGCTTAAATTTATATGTCATGGCTCTTAACAAATTGCTCTAATTAAGGTCTCTTTCTTGCCAGTTTAGATTCCCAACATTCAATATTCATGAAACTGTACAAACCAGCAGTCACCAAGTTCTCTTCATTCAAAAACAATGCAATTGACTAATTAAATTTTATTTTCAAAATATATTATTTTGTAAATAGACAGCAAATGAATCTAGATCCTTTCATATTGAAACTTTAAAGTTGGAAAACAATTGTATTATACATCTAACTTAAATCTTCCCTGCTGCCCTGCCCTCTTCTGGTTTAATGAGAAGTAATACAACCTGTATCTATTTTGTACCATGGATGTAATGACCCTGTAATTAGCCAATAAAATATGCACAGTGGGCTGTACAGTCTTCAGTGAAAGGCAATACTAAAAGGTCTTATCATTGTTTCACCTAAACTCATTATTCAGCACCTTGGGACATCCTCTCAATGTGAAAGGCGCTATACAATTGCAATTTTGTTGTTGTTATTTGATGTTAAAGTTTAACTTCAAAAGCACTGTGCAGAAAAACAACAACTTTTGCCCTTCATGCTCAGCTGCCACACATACAACATCAACATGTTGCATTTATATAGTGCCCTTCATGCCGGACGCTCATCATCTCAGAGCACTTCACAATGGTGGAGCCCGAGACCGAGCCTGAGGGGGAAGATGACCGTAAACGCTGTCGAAGAGAAACGTTTTCAGGCATGACCTGAAGATGGGAAAGGAGGGGGTAAAGTGAAAGTGTTGAGGGAGGAAGTTCCAAAGGTTCAGGGTGTAGTGGCTGAAAGCACGGCTGCCGATGGTGGAGCAAAGGATTCGGGGGACAAAGAGGAGGATGGACCCAGTAGAGAGGCTGCAGGTAGTGCTGTGATGAGGGAGGAGGTTAGAGAGATAAGGAGTTGCAAATGAGTGGAGGGATTTAAACACAAGAGTGAAGATCTTGAAATCGATCAGCTCTGTAACAGGCAGCCAGTGCAGTTTGACAAGGACTGGGGTAATTGGGGTACGATGTTTGGTGCGGGTGAGAATGTGGGAAGCGGAGTTTTGGATGAGCGAAATTTTGTGGATGATAGAGGAGGACGTTGGAGCAGTCCAGCCAAGGGGTGACAAAGGCATGGACCAGGGTCTCAGCAGCTTTTGGGGTGAGGTGTTCACAGAGACGGGCAATGTGGTGGAGATGGAAGAAAGCGGTGCTGGATGAGGGAGAAGGATAACGGGGGATCAAACCTAAGTTGCGCATGGGTTTGGAGAATATTAAGGACTTCTAGATCATGCAAGGGCAGTCTCAACATGTATACATTCAGTAAGCAGAGAACTCACATGATAAATGCTGGATAAATAACGTAATTATTATTATGTTAGAATAAAGGTATAGTTTGTTTGGTAAATAGTGTATGTCACTTTTTATTTTAGTTTTAGCATATATTTTGTCATCCATACTTTATAATCCCAGTAACATTAGGATTTTTATTGATGGTGCAAACAAATAAAATGAAGTCAAATGAAATGCAATACATTTTTTACTTTCATTTACAGTGGATGATTTGCATTATCATTAAGTTTCAGTACATTGCAGAGTCTATTGAAATAATTCTTGTCGAATACAGATCTTGGATTGAAACAAGAATTTTTCAGTCTTTAAAAATAAAGGACTAAAACAACAAAAAAATCACATTTATATTCGCCTTTCATGTCAAAAGTGTCCATTCTGAACTCTATTCAGAGTGGTGTGGGGAGGTGAAACCTAATACAATTAATACTATTAGAACTACTCAGAACAAATTTTCACCATATTACATTCTACTATCGAAATAATAAGTCTTATTGCACAAAAGGCATTGCATAAATGCAAGCTGTTGTTATTTAAGAAATCATAGTATACTGTATGAACCCAGGGAAAATTATGTAAAAGTAATGTATTCATATCTTTGGAACATAACTTCCACAGAAGAGCAATCATAAGATTGAACACAACTAATGAATAATATTAATAATCCTTGAATTTGATATAGCACCTTATCACATCATTGAGACGTCTAAAAGCTCTTCACAGAATATACTGTAATTAGATACCTTTATCACTTCTAGGCTCAACTACGGGAACTCTCTCCTTGTCGGCCTCCCCAGCTCCTCCCTTCACAGGCTGCAGATCATTCAGAATTCTGCAGCTTGTGTACGCTTCCGCACCAGGCTTCGCGACCACATCACTCCCACCCGTCTCCACTGGCTCCCCGTCACCCAGAGGATCGAATTCAAGATCCTAGTTCTCACTTTCAAGGCCATTCACGGCCTTGCCCCCGCCTATCTCTCTGACCTACTGTCCCCCTATCAGCCTGCCCACACCCTCTGTTCAGCAGACTCAGGCCTGATCTGCATCCACCACCCTAACCGCCCAACCATCGGCGGCCGGGCTTTCAGCCGCTCTGCTCCCACACTGTGGAACTCCATCCCACAGCCCCTCTGCCTCGCTTCCTCCCTTTCCTCCTTCAAGGCCGGTCTCAAGACCTTCCTCTACGACCGGGCCTTCGGCTGCCCCACCAACTCTTCTCCCTCTCCCACTCTCCTTCCCCTTCTCCCTACCACCCACCCTACTCAGGTTCCGACCTGACTATTCAGCGCTTTGGGACGTCCTCCCGACGTGAAAGGCGCTATGTAAGTGCAATTTTGTTGTTGTTAAAATTAAGTAACCTGAATTGACTGTATATTTTGTGGGCGACATAAAGCGATAACTTCCTTTAACTTGAAAAGGAAGTTAGACCTTCCTTCAAGACACAAAACAAGTGTATGATTCTTAATTTTAAAAAAAGGAACCCAATACCTATAATTTTTCACTCAATGTAATTGCAACAGAATTTTACTGAAACATTATCATAAATCATAAAAATATATATAGGGGAGAGCAAGAGGTTCCAATTTAATATCCAAGGTCAGAACTGGAGGTTATAATCTTGGCTAATAGGTTTATCTGTTGAATGGTTTAGGTGAACTTTAAACTCTCATGACACTAATTGTGAAGAATGTGAAGAGGAGCATTGTTGTTGTTGTTAAACAAACATAATCGATCATATATCTATGGCATTACTGTTTGCAGGACCTTGCTGGTGCAGATTAGCTAGCAGCATAATAGACATTCTACTTAAAAAAAGATCAATCCACAGGTTGGAGTGTTTTTAACACAACAACAAATTGCATGTATATAATGCCTTTCATATCAGGAGATGTTCCAAGGTGTTGAAATACCGGTAATAAATACAAGATAGAGACTTGGGGATTAAACAGTGAATTTCAGAGGAACTATTTCATGGAGAGAGTTGCGAGATTGTGGAAAACACTGCCTGAAGTGGAGGTTGAATCAGATAGTATAGATGCATTCAAGAGGAAGCTAGACAACAACAACAAATTACATTTATAGAGCGCCTTTCACGTCGGGAGGACGTCCCAAGGCGCTGCACAGGAGGCGTGTGACCCGAGCTGAGAGGGGAGTGATTGGGAAGGGGTGAAACACGAAGGGGAGGTAAAAGAGTTCGGGATGGAACAAAAGGCACAATCGAAGAGGAACGTCTTCAACCCGGCCTTGAAAGAGGAAAGGGAAGAAACGAAACGGAGGGATTGAGGGATGGCATTCCATAGGGTGGGAGCGGAGAAACTGAAGGCCCGGCCTCCGATGGTGGGGCGGTTCGGGCGGGGGGCTTGGAGCAGGCCAAGGCCTGTTGAACGGAGGGCCCAGGTGGGTGTGTAGGGGGAGAGTAGATCAGTTAAATAGGGCGGGGCAAGGCCGTGTAAGGCCTTGTAGGTGAGGACGAGGATCTTGAACTCAATCCTCTGGAGGATGGGGAGCCAGTGGAGACTGGCGAGGGTGGGGGTTATGTGGTCGCGGAGGCGGGTGCGGGATAGTACACGGGCTGCAGAGTTTTGGATGACCTTTACATTAGGGAGAGGAGAAAAGAAGGGTAGGGGTAAAGGAATAAGGGAAGACTCTGGGGAGTATAAACACCGGCACAGACTGTTTTGGGCTAAGTGGCCTGTTTCCATGATGTTCATTCTTTGCAATCAAATGCAAGCATTAATAATAATATTCCTATCAAGGATAAGTGCTGTTGATGGAATTCAATGTTAGCGAGTGTGAAATTATTCACCTAGATAGCAAGAATAAAATAATAGATTATTTTCTACAGGGGGAGAAGTTAGATAGTGTTAGTATTCAAAGGGATTTGGCTGTTCATTGTACACCAGTCCCAAAAAGTTAGTTTGCAAGTGCAGCAAGCAACTAAGAAGGCGAACGGCATGCTAGCGTTCATTTCAAAAGGTTTAGAGTATAAGAGTAGGGAAGTCTTGCTGCAACTATATGGGGCTCTGGTGAGACCACACCTAGAGTGTTGTGTGCAGTTTTGGTCTCCTTATTTAAAAAAGGACATACTTGCCTTAGAGGGGGTGCAGCATAGATTCACTGGTTAGTTCCTGGGATGAGGGGACTGACCTATGAGGATAGGTTGAATAAACTTGGGCTGTATTCTCTAGAGCACAGAAGAATTAGGGGGGATCTTATTGAAACATATAAGATTCTTAAAGGGCTAGATAAAGTAGGCACTGAGGGACTGTTTCCCCTGGTAGGAGAATCTATAACCACGGCATTCTAACTCATTTTTTTTGATGGATTATTATTATCAGGCATGTGGAGTAAGGAAACTTGCCCAAACGTTTGCCCTTCCTGGAATCTTGGAATATCGAGCCAGCCCTCCATGGCGGTCTCTGTGGTCCTATTTCTGAGCTAGGAGTACAGAGTACACCAAGAACAGCCAGCCTGGCTCATGGGTTGGACTTGGAACAGCAAGGGCAGAGAGTCATCCCACTCAGCTCCTCTTACCCTGCAAGCCAAAGCCCTAACGGGTAGGTCAGTCCTAGGGTCCGTCGATATGGAAATTTTCCGATATCGATATATCGGTGGGCTCATATCGATATATACCCCCCGCGCATTCGGGGGTGCGTGTGCATTTGGAGGTGCGTGTGCATTTGGAGGTGCGCGTGCATTTGGAGGTACGCGCGCATTCGGGGTGCGCGCGCATTCCGTGCTCTAGGCCCAGGAGGTTGCAATGCCGGTGACAAGGTAAGCTGGAAAAGATCACATTATACCGATAATACAGATATATCGCCGGAAACGATATACCGATATTTACGACATACCAATTTTTGTTTCATATTGAATTTTTTGAGAAATCGATATATTTTAAATTCCAATATCGGCATATCGGATATGAAAAATGATATCGATATAACCAATGGATGTATCGCCAGACCCTAGTCAGTCCGAGCTGGACAAGCAGCGGGGAAGCTGGCCAAACAGTGGTAATCCAATGGCAAGCTATTGTGGTTTTCGCTGTACTCACCGCACTCTGGGGTACCCAACCAAGCCTTGGCTCTTTCCAACCTGCATGCAAAACTTTCCAGAATTAGGTAAGGGGAGGGAATGCAGAGAGAGAGAGCGCACGTTCTAGTCCAACAGTCTAACTCTGGAAATTTCCACGCGGAGCTGGGAACGCCTGGATTTCTCAGTTGGGGTTTGGACACTGGGTGATGGGTTTTCCCATGTGTCAGACGCTGGGCTACACAAGTGTCATTTTGTTGTTGTTGTTGTTGGCTGATCAAAAAAAACAACAGCCACTGCATTTAATTGGCGGGGAGGGGAGGGGTTCAAGTTCCACATTGACTGTTGTCCTTTCCCTCCCTCCCTCCCCACCCACACACCCATCATCATCATCATTATTATTATTATTATTATTTAGGAGGAAAAAAACGCTCTATACCTGTCACCAATGACAACAGCAACATAAAACGGCGGCGGCGGCGAGATAGCTTCCCGACACTCTCCTCGCCCAACCCCCTCCGTTTCCTGGCAACCGCCGGAGCCGCCCACACGTGACGCCGCGACCTGTTCCGGAGCAGGAACACACTTCCTTCACCTTCAACCGCATCACCGCCGTTTTGACGTGAACATTGGTCGAGAGTGTGGGAGGGGGAGGGAAAGAAGTCCCGCTCTGGCTGCTCACTCTCATGATACTCATGCGCCGTCCCTGTTTGACTTTTTAAAAAAAATTTAGCAAGGACAGGAAGGTCATTTCGTTCAGGCAACTAAATGGAACGGGCTTCCAGAAAGCCGACTGCTGTTTCTTTTTAAAACGAATAAGTAATGCTCTGCATTAAAATAAGTAATTATTTTCAAGGTCGCTGTTTTGCAGACCGTGGGGTATTGACGAGCTGCCTCCGCAGTCTTTCGTGCGGTGCATGCCGGAGTATGTAGTTTGTCCGGTGACGCCGACCCATTGGTCCTCGCGGGCCGGAACTACAGCTCCCAGAGTGCTGCGCGGGGTGTGCCCGAGCCTTATCTCCGCCCGAACAGCAGATTCGCGCCGCATTCGTCCTGACAGCCCGGTGACTGCGGCAGGAGGTGAAGGACCCTCTGTGCAACAAGACGAACATGGTCTGTATTTGATAATGTGGCCCGACACCACATTATTAGTGTGTTCTTTCTTATCGCCGTCTCTATTTGGGATGGAGTAATGTGATGCGCGGGGCTCCCGGGGCGGGTGTGGATTAATGCCACCCACCGGGCTATAGCGGGGCTTTCCCCGCCCCCAAGGTCGTCGAGGGCCCTCCGGGGCTGACACATTGCTTCCCTCGGTTTGCGGTTGTTTCCCGGACTAGTCCGCGACAAAACACCCGCGGCCAGTGAACTGAGCCATCCTCCCCAACCCCCCCCCCCCCGCTACAAAACACCCGCGGCCGGTGAACTGAGCCATTACCCCCCGCCCGCTACAAAACACCCGCGGCCGGTGAACTGAGCCATCCTCCCCAACCCCCCCCCCCCCGCTACAAAACAACCGCGGCCGGTGAACTGAGCCATTACCCCCCGCCCGCTACAAAACACCCGCGGCCGGTGAACTGAGCCATTCCCCCCCCGCCCGCTACAAAACACCCGCGGTCGGTGAACTGAGCCATTCCCCCCCCGCCCGCTACAAAACACCCGCGGTCGGTGAACTGAGCCATTCCCCCCCCGCCCGCTACAAAACAATGTGTTTTTAAGTCGCTGTTCGCGATGTGGAGGGTCGGGCTGGAGAGTCAGCTTGCGGCGGGCGGGTTATCTGCCACGAAGCTCAGTTAGATTTTTATTGCGGTGCCCGCCCCCCCACTGAGTATATCATCTTCTGCATCGTTTTTCCTAAGAAAAGATTCGTGTGTTGGTGGGGAGGCTTTGCTTATGCAACTGGGAGCAAAATTAAGAAGTTGCTTGAGTAGGATTATTATTATTGCAAGTTTATGAAAACACATGTTATTATTATTAGAGTTGTCTGAACAATAATATCTACCGTGTTGTTTGAACCTGGCTAAAAGATGCTGGGAGAAATAGCTAGAGGCTACGTTTAACGAAGGGCAAAGAGATGCAAGTGAGCTGTTTTTAGAAACCAAATGGGAAGAATGCTTTTCTAAATTGTTTAATCTCATGTATTTAACTGAAGCTGTGCACATTATGTTTGTGTACATAGGTAAATTTAACATTGCAACTGACTTTTTAAATGCCAAAGCTTTGCTTTTATCTCTTGATGGATTCACCTTCAAACGAACCTTTGCGATTGTTTGTATATATCCAAACCTCTAACTGTTTTTCTGTGGTGCAAGGTCAGTACCTATGGCTCATTGTCACCTGTTAACCTTTGACTAGAGGTGATTTAGAAATCGTGGTTGAAATTAGTGTATTAGTGCAAACAGGTGCAAAATCATTTATTGGGCCTCATTTGGAACTGGAGGCCACGCCTTGGTTTCAAAGTGACATTGCTGCGTTGGAGCTCCTGCAGTTCATTGGTTAGAGCACTCGACTTAAAAGCATGAGACCTGTGTTCAAATCCAGGCAGAAACCTTGGGCAAGTTTCCCTACCTCACACATACGACTAATAATAATCTGTCAAAAAAAACACAATAATAAAATTGGTCATTTTCAATCCACGACTATTTGCGGGACACTTCTGTGCGCAATTGATTGCCACGTTTTGCCCACAAATATACAGTCAATTCACTTTACAGTATATTCTGTGAAGTGCTTTGAGACGTTGATAAGATGTGAAAAGCGCTATATCAAATGCAAGGATTATTATTGTTATTGAAATAAGGTTGGAGGGCACAGTCAAGGTGTTAGAATGTTTAAAAGTGGAAATCATGTTAGTGCAAGCAGCTTTTTTGATCTGTGAAATCAGAATTAAAACCACCTTCAGTTAAGTAATGAACCGTTGTTAAGTTATGAGCAATACTTGTTTCATCCTGGTGTGCATTGTGTTAGTGCTGCAACCCACTGTAGCACAAAGCAGCAGGGCGTCTCGTGTTTTACCTCGTGAGTTCCTAATCACCGGAGGTGCCATGTGAAGTGTTGAGAAGGCGATACTTGAGCAGGTCAGCCTGAAAGGGTTCATATAAACTTTTTGTTGTCAGGTTTGATTACATGCAGGGAGATATTTCCTGTAACCTTCCCCTGTCCCCTTCTCTATTAGGAATTCTGGCAGGTAAGTGGGGGGAATCTGGCTCTCTCTGCAGCGCTTCCAGCAAAGCAGTGGTGGTGGGGGGGGGGGAGTCACTGGTGCTCTGCAGCACTTCCAGCAAGGGTGGGTGGGGGGGGGGGGGAGGTGGGGGTGGTTGTCACTGGCTCTCTGCATTGTTATTTTACCTTCCATACAGAACCAGTAGCACAAATTTGCAACATGTTCCCTTTAACAAAAAGGAAGATTCTTTGCAATGTTATGATCTTGACTAACTGAAAGGTGCTATACAAATGTAATTGTGTTTGTTGTTGTAGTGATATTCATTTCATACTGAGAAAACAAAATCTTTTTTGCATAATCTGTTTCAAGAAAGTGTTGCTACTAGTGATCTGTTCAAGCTGATCTGCTGAAGCGCTCTGAGATGCTGTCCGGGGTGGAGGATGCTATATAAATCAAAGTTGTTGTTGTTGCTGCACCAATCAACCAGTACTTACTGTGACTACACTTGGAGAGCCTCTAACTGAATGTGATTTTGATTAACTTTTATGTATTCCTTAAGCACATATGAAATAACTACAAGCAATTCTGTTTGTGAGATCATTTATCTGTTGCATTTTGACTATTGGCTGAATTTAAAAGCTAATGCAAGTTTTGGTTACCCCACTTTAGGATGGATGCTAGAGCCATAGCAAGGGTGTAGCAGAGAATTACTAGCATTTTACTACAACAACAACAACAAAGTTACATTTTTAGAGAGCCTTTCATGTCGGGAGGGCGCCCCAAGGCACTGAACAGTCAGGTCGGACCGAGCAATGAGGGGGAGGGGCAGGATAGATAGGAGGGGCAAGAGTTGGGAGGGCAGCGGAAGGCACGATCGAACAGGAGGCTCTTGAGACTGGCCTTGAAGGAGGCAAGGGAGGGAGCGAGGTGAAAGGACTGTGGGACGGAGTTCCAGAGTGTTGGGCAGAGAGACTGAAAGCCTGTCCACTGATGGTCAGGGGGGGACATGAAGGAGACCTCTGGAGCCCGCTGAATGGAGAGGGTGGGCAGGTTCATAAGGGGACAACAGGTCGTAGAGATAGGAGGAGGCAAGGCCGTGAATGGGATCTTGAGTTTGATCCTCCGGCATATGGGGAGCCATTGGAGCTGGGCGATGGTGGGAGTGATGTGGTCATGGAGCTTGGTACGGGATAGGATACGAGCTGCAGAGTTCTGGATGATCTGCAGCTTGCAAAGGGAAGAACCAGGAAAGCCAATGAGGAGTTTCCATAGTTGAACCAGATTGTATTCCTAGTTTGTGCTGGGTTAACTGCTTAACATATAGGCTGGTGATAGATGTGTAAAGCATCTCAGCTACTCAAGATATGAAGATAAATCGGTGGTTCCTTTACCAATGGATATCCAGTGAATCCTCCTGGAACATGTGCGTGTTCGAATTCTGAACAATAATAAGAAAAATCCTTGCATTTGATATAGCGCTTTTCACATCTTATTGACGTCCCAAAGCGCTTCACAGAATATACTGTAAAGTGAATTGACTGTATATATTTGTGGGCGAATCGCGGCAGCCAATTGCGCGCAGCAGTGTCCTACAAACAGTCGTGGGTTGAAATGACCAATTTTATTATTGTGTTTTTTTTGGATGGATTATCATTAGGAGTGTGGAGTAAGGAAATTTGCTCTGACCTGCCTGGATTCGAATACAGGTCTCCCCAGCTTGCAAGACATGTGCTCTAACCACTAAGCCACAGGAACTCCACTTCTAGAATCTGTTAGGGGTGTGTTATTGTGCAACAGCGATGCACCATGTTGTGGTTATTTCCTTATAATAAAGCCACCTAACATCTTTTTAGATAGAAACAAAGAAGTGTTGCTTTGGAGAGGTTGGTTAACAGCTCAAACTGGTTGCCATGAAGGGTGTTGGAGCTCAGATTTATTTAAATTGACAGCTCAATACTATAATGGGGTTGGTGATCTGGCAGAATGAGATCAAATAGTTTGAAGAGCTTCTTCACCCGAACCTCTCTTGGCGTGAGCACCTTACACGGGTCTGGACCTTAAATACCTAGTTAATTCAGAGCCGCTGAAACTGGTTGCTAGGAAACGCCAAACAAGGCTGCTCTCAAAGCAGTTTACTAATATTTACTGGAGACATAAATAGTGAGTGGTATAATCAATAATCAGATTGGGCACAGGTATCCGGTGGCTACACTGCCGTCTGGCCTCACACCTGAAGGAATTGTCAGTTGAATAAAGTATGTTAATAGGCAACTAATACTTCTGTACAAATTGGAATGGAAAAACGATGCAAACATGCTTTCTTTTACTGAAGAATAGCCAATTTGTCAAAAGTAGCTTTATCCACAAAACTAGATTAGGATTTCAGAAGCACAGTGATAGAATGACATTTAAGCATAATAGTTTGATTTTGTTTTTCTCTTTCCCCCCGCCCTCACCCCTTGTTTAGTTAATGATTTATGTGTTAAATAAGCATCGTCTCAACATGGTGTAATGAACTGTGTGCCTACTTCTGATGGATATCAATCCTTTTGCGTCTTCCAGGCTGAGCCGCTTAGAGTTCTCGTGACTGGAGCTGCTGGTCAGATTGCATACTCCCTTCTCTACAGTATTGCAAAGGGTGATACTTTTGGAAATGACCAGGTAATGTTAATTGCCTTTACTGCTTTGACAAACTAGTTCATTTTGCAAATGTCCTGCACTTCCTTTTTTTGCCTGAACGCCTTCAGATTGCTGTAATGGATTGCAGCTGCCAACGAGAGACAATTACATAATTCTGAAGAAATAGCAAATACGTTTCATAACAGTGAACAATTCTTGGCAGCGGGGAAAGAATTAGAAGATATCAGTGTGTTAAACATTTAAACTATCCAGTATTTCTCTTAAAGTTGGATTGGAATAACACAATTCGATACAACAACAAAATTACATTTATAGAGCGCCTTTCACATCGGGAGGACGTCCCAAGGCACTGAACAGTCAGGTCGGGACCCAAACGAGGGAGAAAGGCAGAGTAGGGGGGAGGAGCAGGAGAGAGTTGGGAGGGGAGGGAGAGAGTTGGGAGGACAGCAGAAGGCACAGTTGATGAGGGGGGTCTTGAAGGAGGCGAGGGAGGGAGAAAGGCATCTGGGATGGATTACCAGAGTGTGGGATGCAGGCCCCACTCAACATAACAGCTGGTCAAAGATTGATCTGCTGCCTGCATGGTTTGAGTAGATCCTTTGTGACATTTATACTTAAATCGTGTTTTATTGTAGCTAGAAATAATTTTATTTACCGCTCTGCCCTAGCCTCCACCAACTTCTCCTATTACGCCAAGTTAATCTTGGAGGCAAAGGACAATCACAGGCTCCTTTTCTCCGCCACTAACCGCATGCTCTGCCCACCCTTCCATGCCTCACCCATCCTAAATTCCAACTGCGAGGAAATGCTGGACTTCCTCAAATCAAAAAAAAATGAGGGGATCCGTTCAGCCACCTCTACCCCATCCACTAACTCCCCTGTTCCTAGCCCCCCCCTCCTAATTGATGTCAACAACTTCTCCCTATCCACTGGCACTGTCCCCACCCCTCTAAAAGCTGCTGTCATCACCCACATCTTGAAAAATCCTTCTCTGGACCCATCCCTACTCTCCAGCTATTGCCCCATCTCCAGCCTTCCAATCTTCCAAGGCGCTGGAAAGAGTCGTTGCTTCGCTCCTTTCTCTCTCGCCACTCCCTCCTCGAACCCCTTCACTGCCTTATGTACTGCCCATAGCACGGAGGCAGCCCTGGTCAAAGTCTCTACGACATTCTAAATATCTGCAACCAGGGCTCTCTTTGCCTCCTTGACCAACATCAAATTCTGGATGAGAGCTAACTTTCTACAGTTGAATGTCAACAAGACAGAGACCCTATTGATTGGCTTGTGCCAGCGCTGGCAGCATCAACCTCCATGGCTGCTGACTCGACCTCATCAAGCCAATCAGGAACCTAGGTGTCTTGTTCGACCCTCGTGTTTTTCCTTCCTCCACATCAAAGCAATGACTCTTTCTGCCTTTTCTCAATTCCGTAATATTGCCCGACTCCACTATTACCTCTTCCCCAAAGCTACTGAAACCCTCATTCATGCCTTCATTACATCCCGGCTCGACTATGGCAAATGCCCTGCTTGTCGGCCTTCCTAATTCCTCCCTCCACATGTTGCAGATGATCCAGAACTCTGCGGCTCGTGTCCCCTACTGTTCCAAACTCCGTGACCCCATTCTCGCCCGACTCCGTTGTCTCCCCGTCATCCAGAGAATCCAATTCAAGATTCTGGTCCTCATTTTTAACGCCCTCCACAACCCCACCCTACATCTGTGACCTTCTAACCCTTTATCGACCTACCCGCCCACTCAGCAGGTTCTGGCCTGCTCCACATGGAGCAGGCCCAACCACCATTGGCGGGCAAACCTTTAGCCATTCTGCTCCCAACTTCTGGAACTCCATCCTGCAGTCCCTCCACCTCGCCTCCTTCAAGTCCCACCTCAAGACTCTCCTCTTCAATAGTCCCATTGGCAACTCCTAATCCCCTTTTCCCCCTACCCCCAACCCGGTCCTCAGCTCGGGTCTGAAACAGTAACTGTCCAGCGCCTTGGGATGTTCCCCTGACGTGAAAAGTGTAATTTTGTTGTTGTTTTAAACCCATTTATGGGCCATGTCAGTCGGATAACAAATGCACTGTTGAGTTAAAGAGAACTGCATATCTTTTCCAGATTTAGTAGAAACATCTTAACTTAACCTTGGAAGCAGAATACAGTTCACGTTGTGTGGGAACCAGGGTTGCTACCTCTAAATAGAATCGGTCATAGAAAAAACAGGTTAGCCTTAAAGGGGTGACATTTATAAATCCGTAACATCTTGTGTGGCAATGATCTGCTTTTTTTAATTCCTTCAGCCACTTATCCTTACGCTACTTGACATTACACCAATGTTGTCAGTTCTGGATGGGATATTGATGGAACTTCAGGACTGTGCTCTTCCATTGTTAAAGGGTAAGCAGATTGGACATAACATTTTATTAACTTAATAAAAATTTGATACTGTCAAGTGTAAATTTTAGACATGTTTTGTATGACTTCTGCACTCGGGCACATGCTTCCTCAAGCCATGAGTACTGTTTATTTCTGAAGCGTAACAAAATGTGGAGTCCTGTAGCTCAGTGATTAGAGCACTCGCTTTGCAAGTGAGACCTGGGTTTGATTCCCTGCAGGACAAAACCATGGGCAAGTTTCCTTAATCCTAGAAATAAAATTAGCCCTTTTAACTTAATGTGGAGCTCCTGCAGCTCAGTGGTTAGAGCACTCGCCTTACAAGCTTTTCTTACCTGTGTTCGAATTCAGGCAGATCAGGGCGAAACCTTGGGTAAGTTTCCTTACTCCACACATCTAATAGTAATCCCTCCCCAAAAAACACAATAATAAAATTGTTCATTTCAATCCACAACTGTTTGTGGGACACTGCTGTGTCCAATTGGCTGCCGCATTTCACCCACAAATATACAGTCAATTCACTTTACAGTATATTCTGTGAAGCGCTTTTAGGTGTTGATAAGATGTGAAAAGCACCATCAAATGCAAGGATTATTATTTATTATTATTATTAATGCCTGTCCACTCTAGACGTGATTCCAACTGACAAAGAAGAGGTAGCTTTCAAAGACATTGATGTGGCAATTTTGATTGGTTCCATGCCAAGAAGGGAGGGCATGGAA
This sequence comes from Hydrolagus colliei, assembly GCA_035084275.1. Classification (NCBI taxonomy): domain Eukaryota; kingdom Metazoa; phylum Chordata; class Chondrichthyes; order Chimaeriformes; family Chimaeridae; genus Hydrolagus; species Hydrolagus colliei. Next base: position 64,335,587 of record CM068744.1, on the reverse strand, counting down.
CGAAAGGACTTGCTGAAGGCCAACGTGCGCATCTTCAAATCACAGGGTCTTGCATTGGACAAATATGCCAAGAAGGATGTCAAGGTGACAAAACATTTAAATTTGTTCAGCAGTTTCAAAATGTATATACACACCATAGCATTGTTATGAATAGTAAAGTTTTTCAGTAAAAGGCAGTGAGCAACTGAAGTGGCTTTACCAACATTAAAAAATACATATTGTAAGAAAATAGATGGAAATGTGATTTAATATAAAATTAGATTTTCAATAGAATTCAACCCCAGAATTCTCAGGTACTCAAATTAATTAAAATTTGTTTTGGGGTCATATTGTCACGATTTAGGTGACTGGGTTAGCCAGCTATTAATTATACCTTGATGTAGCTGAAATAAGCAAGTGTTCAATTAGGAAAAGTTGACAGATTATTGATAACATCAAGTATTCATTTAAAAAGAGTTGATATGATTACAGATGTTGTTTGTGTTCCTTTTCCAGTGCAATAACTACAAGCTGTTATTTCTGTTAGGTTATCGTTGTAGGCAACCCGGTGAACACTAATTGTTTAACCGCAATGAAGACTGCAACCACGATTCCAAAAGAGAATTTCTCCTGCATGACTCTACTGGATCATAACCGTGCAAAAGGGCTGGTACGACAGTATTTTGTATTTGTTCAAACTCCAGGGACCCCCTTCAGCCAGCCATCATTCCACTACTTTGAAATATTCAGCCCAATGCACAGGGACTGTACTCTAACTGTACTCTTAAGTGCAGATTATGTGTGGAATTTATTTGATATCCAAGGTCTATTAGGCTATGGGGAGCGGGCAGGGCAATGGGATTGAATCGCTCTTTTCAAAGAGCCGGCACAGACTAGATGGGCCGAATGGCCTCCTTTTGTGCCGTAAAATTCTATGATTCTATGATTCTATGAAGGAATGGTTGGGTATAAATTATACAGTAATTTACCAAAAAGGGAAAGTTGTCCTATTCCAGATTTTCCTTTGGGATAACTCCAAACAGACCTAATTTGAGCATTAACCTCTTCCCTCCTGCGGTTCTGACCTCAGCAACCCTAGCCAATCACTCAAACTTGCAGGACCTGTATGTAACCGAAGTTCGGACCTCAGCTGTCCTTCCTACACCATATCCGGTCCCTGATCAGGAGCACGTTCCTTCACCTTCATCACATTGGAACTTGTCACATTGACTGCTATCACGGTACCTGATGCCCAATGCAGCCAAATTGCTTTATTACATATAAAATATTTACTTTTGTCACGTCCCGCCTTGATTATTCCACAAAATCTGACTTTTTAAACATCTGTGATCAGGGCTCTCTGCCTCCTTGTCCTCCTTGACCTCTCTGCTGTCTTCGTCACTTGTCGACTACTCCATCCTCCTACACTGCCTCTCCTCCCAGCTCAATCTTCATGGACCTGCCCTCTCCTGTTGCTACCTTTCACCGTGTCCACTTTGTCGCCACCAATGGCTTCTCCTCCAGCCCCTGCACTGGCACCTGTGACATCCCCCAAGGCACTGTCCTTGTCGCCCTACTTTTCAATATCTACATGCTCCCTCTTGGTGACATCATCCGTGGATGACGCACAACTCTATCTTTCTGCCTCTACCCTCAACATCAGGACCACTGATGTCCTGACAGACTGCCTGTCAGACATCAAGTCCTGGATGAGAGCTAACTTTCTACTACTGAACGTCAACAAGACCGAGGCCCTCCTGATTGGCTTACGTCAGCGCCTTCACGCATCAGGTACTGGCAGCATCAACCTCCATGGTTGCACTCTCAACCTCACCAACCCAGTCAGGGACCTAGGTGTCTTGTTCAATCCTCAAGTGTCTTTCCCCCACACCACATCCAAGCCATGACCCGCTCTGCCTTCCCTCATCTCCACAACATTGCCCGACTCCACCACTACTCACCCCTCAGGCCGCTGAAACCCTCATTTATGCCTTCATCACATCCAGGCTCATCTACGCCAATGCCCTGCTTGTCGGCCTTTCCAATTCCTCCCTCCATAGGCTGTAGATAATCCAGAACTCTGAAGCCTATGCCCTTTACCGCTCCAAGCTTTGTGACCCCATCTCCCCCATCCTCACCCTACTCAATTTGCTCCTCATCACCCAGAGGATTCAATTTAAGATCCTGGTCCTCGTATTCAATGCCCTCCACCGCCTTGCCCTACCCTACCTCAGCGAACTCGTAACCCCCCCTACCAACGTGGCCGCCCCTCCACTCAGCAGACTCCGGCCTGCTCCATGCTCCCCGCCCCACCATTGGCGGGCGAGCCTTCAGCCACTCTGCCCCTAACCTCTGGAACTCCACCCCACAATCTCTCCGCCTCGCCTCCTCCCTGGCCTCCTTCAAGTCCCGCCTCAAGACCCTCCTCTTCGACGGTCCCATCAGTCACCCCAAATTCCCCCCCCCCCATAACCCTCCACATCCCTGTCCCCAGCTCGGGTCTGAAACAATGAGTGTCCAGCGCCTTGGGACGTCCTCCTGATGTGAAGGTGTTATGCAAGTGTAATTTTGTTGTTGTGTAACTATTGCCTTCTACACTCTTATGATTGGAGCACAATCTCTAATTTTCTTTACCTTCCTCTTGTGTCCATCACTTAATTTCTATGAATTCTCTTTAATACAAGTAGTATTCAATTAAGCAGATTTTTTTGTTAAACATTCCAAATTACATTCTCTTTCAGATTGGAAACAGATTGGAATTGTCGAGCAATGCTGTAAAGAATGTGATCATATGGGGGAACCACTCTAGCACTCAATATCCAGATGTCAGTCATGCCTCCGTCACACTGAATGGAGGGAAAGTAGTGGGAGTCTATGAAGCTGTTCGGAATGACACCTGGCTGAAAGGCGAATTTATCACAGTGAGTAACGTCTTTTGAAAGTAGAATTGTGATTGAAAGTTAGTCAAATTGACATTAACCCTCTTGACTATGTTAATGATTAATGTCTTGAGTGAGATGCTGTTAAACCCAGGCCTGTTCACTCCTGTCTCTTGAAGACAGGTCACAAGACACTCGGGTTTAAACCCCTGACTGTCCACGGCCTAGGGATATCCTCCCATCATGATAGGTGTTATAAAAATTGGATTTTGCATTGTATTCTTGGACTCGTGTTAATTGGAAACAGGATTGCTGAGTACACATGAAGCTGTAAATCCAGTTTCTAATCCTAGACTGGCAAAATGCAGAAACGATTACCGATGCCACCTCTTGAACAATGTGGGGAAATTACAAACCTAATACTGTGCACGTCAAGAATAACAGTATGATTTATGTGGATTCCTTTTTTTTAAATAGTCAGTGAATTAAATTTTTAAAAGAAAGTCGGTGGAGTCATTTATTCAGGATAATAATCCTTGCAAATTGCGCACATCAGTGTCCTACAAACAGTCGTGGATTCAAAATTACCACAAAAAAAATTCCGGGGGATTATTATTGGATGTGTGGAGTCAGAAAACTTGCCCAATATTTTGCCATGCCTGGAATTGAACCCAGGTTTCTTGCTTCCAAGGCACTGCTCTAACCATTGAACTACAGTACTCCACAAAAATAGAAATTTATGAGCGACTCTAATGCTCCTTAGTCATATTTTCCCAAATTTTCATTTCTTCCTAAGATATTTTCTAATTTTTAATTGTTGAAAACCCCTTTCTTAATATTTTTCAATCGATACATTACTTTAAAAAAAAGACTTTAGCGGTCTTAATTTTTTTTTAAAAAAACTTGCATTTGATATAACGCCTTTCACGTCTCTCCAAGCACTTCACAGGATAAACTGAAGTGTGGTGATTGTATTTTGTAGGGGAACATGGCAGTGAATTTCCACAGCAATGCCCCGCAAATAGTTATGAAGTGAATGACCAGTTTTATTTTCAAAAATGTGGGCCATGATATCAGGAGAAACTCCCCATCTATCTTCGAATTGTATGAGATCGTTAACATTAACCTGAACAGGCAGATTTGGTTTAACCCAGCATTTGAAGGATAGTATCTCTTTAGGAGGTAAATATCTCTCTCTGTGTCTCTCTCTCCTCTCTCACAACCCCCCCATATCTATCTATCAATCTGTATATTATCACATCCCCCCGTCTCTCACCCTCATCTCCCCCCCCCTCCGCCGTCTCTCTCCCCCCCCGGCCGCGTCTCTCTCTTACCCCCGCCGCCGCCGTCTCCCTCTTCTCCCCCCCCCCCCCCCACCCCCCACCTCTCTCTTCCCCCCGCCGCCGCCGTCTCTCTTCCCCCCCCCCCCCCCCCTGTCTCTCGATATTTTTGAAATGCCTATATCGGCATATCAATATGAAAATTATATCGGATATAACCGATATATCGCCGGACCCTAATAGCCACTTTAAAAGAATACCAGACAGCCCTATAAACCACCGAAAGCTTTAGTTATTGATGAATTCACTCCCAATTTCAAAACACGAGGTTAAGAAGCTGATTGGAGTATTCAATTCTGGCTGTTACCATTTCTCCTTTTCACTAAATACACCTGAGAGTAAGTGTTTTATTGGGTTATTGTAGTTGTATCAGAAACCTCATGTAAAAGCACTTTTTCTTCAGCTGTTTAATAAATCAATGTTTTTAAGCACAATTCATTTCATTTTTTTCTTTCCCCTCTTTGTTAATAGACTGTGCAGGGCCGTGGTGCTGCTATCATCAAGGCTAGGAAGCTCTCCAGTTCTATGTCAGCTGCCAAGGCTATTGGTGATCATTTAAGAAGCATCTGGTTTGGCACCCCTGAGGTTCGTTGATTTTATATTGGACGAGATTTGCTTTGAGACTCCTTGCTCCCTCTGGCGCTCTCTGCTGTTGTGCCTTGAGACTCGGTTGTAATAGATATATATCCCCGCTAAAATAACTTATTTTGAAACATACCTTATTAATTATAGACTAAATAATAACAGAATATTGCATGGATTCTTACCAATAAAGCATTCCAGCACACTCAGTAAAATAAAAATTCCAGCGTTCATTAACTTTAATAAGTACGCATGCACACGCATTGCACACATGTGTGAAGTGAGCATACTCGCGAGTGTCCCTGGTGGCTATGGTATGAGATCCATTTACTGGAATGGTGAATTGTATTGGGAGATACCAGCAGAATTGAGCGTTCTGGTTGGTTAGGTGCCGGATAAACAAGCTTTTACTGTGTGCTTTTACTTTTGTTAAAAAAAGGTTGGCAGCTCTGGAAATAGAGAGAAGGTGAGAGAGAGAAGGGGGGTGGTGTGGGGGGAAGATAAGGTGGAAATAGAGAGGTGACAGAGGGAATAGGGGGAGTAAGTTTGGGCGCATTGGTTGCCAGGATCTGCAACAATATTTGAAAACGTGTAGAGGTTTATTAAGCGCATTGTTTGTTATTATAATTAGTTTTATTTTAGCTGAAACTTCTTATAGAAAAATGCGTTCATCATTGCTGCAGTAGATGTGTATAAGTTATTTCTTTCATCAGATGGAAAATGCAATAATTTGTTTTGGATTTAGGGTGAATGGGTGTCTATGGGAGTCACCTCCGATGGAAACAGTTATGGTATCAGTGAGGGTCTGGTGTTTTCATTCCCAGTTAAAATCCAGGTAAAAACTTATTTACCTTTTCTAAAATATATATATTAATGAGCTCTCATGTCTTCAATCTGTGTACACTTCAGCTTCACAAAGCTTAATTTGCATTGAAATGTGCCTTTGTTCCAGAACAAGACTTGGAAGATTGTTGACTGCCTGGAGATCAATGATTTCTCCCGTGAGAAGCTGAATTTGACTATGAAGGAATTGGTTGAAGAGAAGAAATCTGCTAATGAATTGCTGTTGGGTGAAAAATGAGCACTTTCACCGTTGCCTATCAAAGCACTTAGTAGTAGTGTATACGTTCAGTAATAATGTGCACCCTCTGTCAATAAAACCAGCTGAATGGTTTATCAAACACAATATAAATTGAGGAGTCTTGTGTTACACTATAATGCTTCATAATATTCAATGTGCTCCTGTTGTCCTGTGAAATGGGGAAACAAAATAAAACTACCAGTAACATATCCATTGTGTTCAGTTTTGTGTTCTACAGAATTGTTTTAGCCATTGAGATTTGTGCTTGGGTTCTCGTGCAGAAGCAACAACAGTTACATTTGATAGTGTTTCATCACATCAAAGCACTTCAATTAAATATAGTGATTGTGTATTTGTACACAAATGCAGGAGGCAGTTTGTGCAAAGCTGTGTCCCACAGTAACCATGACCAATTTATTTGGGGCTCTGGGAAACTCCCTTCTCTTGCCAACCTGCCCGCTCCCTCCGCTCAGCAGGCTCTGGCCTGCTCCACGGCCCCCACCTCACCCTTAGTGGGCGAGCCTTTAGCCACTCTGCCCCCAAACTCTGTAACTCCATCCCGCAGTCCCTCTGCTTTGCCCCCCTCCCTGGCCTCCTTCAAGTCTCGTCTCAAGACTCTCCTCTTTGATGGACCCATCGGCAATTCCTAATCTCCCCCTTCCCCACACCCCACCCCCCCCCACCACCTGTCCTCAGCTTGGGTCTGAAGTGGTGACTGTCCAGCATCTTGGGACGTCCTCCTGACATGAAAGGCGCTATATAAATAATATTGTTGTTGCTATTTAAAAGTGAGTGCTACCTACTAAAGCAGGCAGACACATGGAGTGAAGAATCTGCAACAACCACTTGCATTTAAATAACGCCCTTCACATAAGGTAGCATCTCAAATCGCTTTATTGAATGTAGCCAACAAAAATTAGACCAATTTAGTAATTTGAGTTAGAAGACTGGTATTTAACAGCCAGAAAATAATTACTCCTCAAAGTTAAATATTTTCACAGGTAGAGAAGTGGAGGATATTCCCCTGTTATGACTAGAATATAATTACAGGAATTAAATTTTAAAAGACTGGTATTGTGTTCCCAGCTTCACAGATACGTGTGACATGTGATATGTGTTACAGATACGCTTGGGCAAACCTTAAGAGGGAAAATAACTAAGTACTCTTCAACTGAGACAATAAGTGGAATAAAATCTGCTTTGTCAATGTGCCTAGTGACATTTTGTGTGTGTGTGTGTATATATATATATATACACATATATACATGTATAAAATTTTGGCACATTGCATTTTGAACAGCTTAGCCTGATCATATGTATATATATATGTATATAGCTGTGACATTGTGGTAATAGTTCTTATACAGCCATATAATTTGGCTTTAATAAGTATTGACTCAAGACATTGACTTCATGTTTTTTTAAAAAAAATACTTAAAATCAAGCCATTGAAAGCTTTGAATTAGCTCTCAGTAAATGTAAACTTTATCCTTGAAATAACTTTTCCTTTCCAGCTCCACTGTAAAACAAAGTCAACCCACGTGATCAGTGTTGGCCATGATGCAGTTGTGAAGGTTAGGTAAGGTGACAAACTGCTTTACGGGAAGACATTTGGCTTGTTGGCAAGTCTGTGTATTAGGGTCCGTCGATATGGAAATTTTCCAATTTAGATATATCGATGGACTCATATCGAGATATTGATATTTTCGGGGAGTTTCAAACTGCGCATGCGCGCGTGGCGTGAGGTGCGTGCACATTCGGGGCCTATCTCCTCAGGAGGTAAATATCTCTCTGTGTCTTTCACACTCACTCTCTCCATCTCTGTTTTTCTCTCTGTGTCTCTCCTCTCTCACATCCTCCCCCATCTCTCTCTGTCTGTCTCTCTGTCTGCCTCTCTGTCTGAATGTCTCTCTCTCTCTGTCTCTCTCCCTCTCTCTCTCTCTGTCTCTCCCTCTCTCTCTCTGTCTCTCTCTCTCTCTCTGTCTCTCCCTCTCTCTGTCTCTCCCTCTCTCTGTCTCTCTCCCCCTCTCTGTCCTCTGTGTCTCTCTGTCTCTCTCTGTCTCTCTCTCTCTATCCCTCTCTCTATCCATCCCTCTCTCTATCCCTCTGTCTCTCTCTGTCTCTCTCTCTCTATCCCTCTCTCTCTCTCTCTATCTCTCTACCTCTATCTCTCTACCTATCTATCTATCTCTCTACCTATCTATCTCTCTCTCTACCTACCTCTCGATCTCTCTCTCTGTCGATCTCCGTCTCTCTCTCTGTCGGTCTCTCGGTCTCTCTCTCTGTCGGTCTCTCTCTCTCTCGGTCTCTCTCTCTGTCGGTCTCTCTCTCTGTCGGTCTCTCTCTCTGTCGGTCTCTCGGTCTGAAGATCTCGATCTGTCGATCTCGATCTCTCGGTCTGTCGATCTCGATCTCCCTCTGTCGATCTCGATCTCCCTCTGTCGATCTCGATCTCCCTCTGTCGCTCTCGATCCCTCTCTGTCGATCCCTCTCTGTCGATCTATCTCTATATCTCTCTACCTCTCTCTCTACCTATCTCTCTACCTCTCTCTCTACCTGTCTACCTGTCTATCTGTCTCTCTCTATTTCTCTCTCTCTATCGATCTCTCTCTCTCTATCGATCTCTCTCTGAATACAATATGGCGGCTTGCACCTCGCTCTGTGCATTGTGTATAGAGATGAGCATTCTGGGTCTTGTAGTTCAGTGTGCGCGCATTCCGTTTTTTTCGATATGTCGACTTTTTCGATATATCGATATTTTTGAAATGCCTATATCGGCGTATCGATATGAAATTTATATCGGATATAACCGATATATCGATATATCGCCGGACCCAACTGTGTATGTACAGTACTAGAATTCGTTTGTATCAAAGTATTATGCAGGTTAGTTCAAGTTTAATTTTGAAATCACCAAATTTGCACCAAGTGTATTGAGAAAAACATTTTGGAACATTAGTAGCCTAGAAACGAACTGGTTTCTTTTTAAAATGTCACGGTTAGAATCACAAGTAAACAACGAGCCAGTGGGGAGGACAGAACTTCCAAGGCATATTAATAATGATCCTTGCATTTGTTAGCGCATTTTCATGCCCACCAAATGTAACAACAATAACTTGGATTTATATAGCACCCTCCACGCCAGGCGGTGTCTCAGAGCGCTTCACAATAACGGATCTGGGGCTGAGCCAGGGGGAGGGTGAAAAAGGGTGACCAAAGGAACGGTCAAACAGAAAAGTCTTCAGGCATGATCTGAAAATGGGAATGGAGGGGGAGAGGCGAAGGGAGGGAGTTCCAGAACTTCGGGGTGTAGTGGCTGAAGGATTTGATGATGTATGCCAATAAAACGGTATATCCTGTGGAGTGCTTTTAGATGTCTCAAATATGTGATAAAATGCTTTGTAAAATGCAAGGATTATTTTTATTTATTATAATCTTGTCATCAGGATTTCTCAAAATTCTTCACAGATTATACAGTCAAATGAATTGACTATTTTGCGGGCAAATCGTGGCAGCCAATTGCACACTGCAGTGTCCCACAGACAGTTGTGGATGGGGTGACCAAACTACCGGTATATTTATTTTGAAGGAATTACTATCACCAGAAAAGTGATCCACCAATCGACCAACAATCAGGTTCCTACTTACTGCCAGGTAAACAAAGGCATGTGGACTAAGGAAACTTGCCCAATGTTTTGCCCTGCCAGGAATCGAACCCAGGTTCTCTCGTTTGCGAGGCGAGTGCTCTAACCATTGAGCTACCAGGATTCCTAATTGCAATGGTAGCATCTTGTGACATTCAGACCCAGTTCTCTCCCCTCAGTGGTTTGGTGAGTCATTAGTCGTGTACGTTTCACACCAGTGGCATTTGTGAAGGTTATAGAAAAGTCTGTTCCCTTGGTTATCCTATTCCCTCACTGAGTAAGATTGTGAGGGCACAATCATGAGAAGAAAAGTGGAGCAAGACGAATAAGATTGAAAAGAATCATCATTTTAATAGCATTTGTGCACCAGGGAATCTATCATTCTTACTAATAAAAAAAGAATAAGACTAAAAATAAAAAAGAATTGATGGAGGCAAATTCTACACTGCATATCTGGAGTTCTAATCTGTGCACTTTTTATGTGTGAAGATTATAAATCTTTAATCTCTTTGTGATATTTTGACGTGATAAAGTGCAAATATTATGGTTAATGAAGGCTGTAGGGAGCAGGTAGTAATAATAATGATATAATGCTATTTAATACTGTTCTTTATATCATCAACATCTCAAAGCACTTCACAGGAATTTACTGTAAATTGTAGTCGCCATGTACTGTATTAGTAATAATAATAATCTTTGCATTCATGTAGATCCTTATCACATTTTCAAGATGTTGCAAAGCGCTTCACAGAATATACTGTAAAGTGAATTGACTATATATGTTGTGGGCAAAATGCGGCAGCCTCTGACCAAATTGTTTTTAAAAAGGGATTATTACCCGTGGAAAAGCAATCCGCCAATCGACCAACAAACGGGTTTCTATTTACTGCTAAGGTAAACAGAAGATCCTCATCCTCACTTTCAAGGCCATTCACGGCCTTGCACCTTCCTATCTCTCCAACTTGTGGACTCCCTTTCAACCTGCCCGCCCCCTCCGTTCAGTGAGCTCTGGTCTGCTCCATGTCGCCCACCCAACCTGCCCTACCATTGCTGGCTGGGTTTTCAGCCTCTCTACCCCCACACTCTGGAACTCCATCCCTCAGTCCCTTCTCCTCGCTTCCGCTCTTGTTTCCTTTAAGGTCGGTCTCAATACCCTCCTTTTCGATCGTGCCTTCTGCCGCCCTCCCACCTCTCTCCCTCCCCTCCTAACTTGCTCCCTCCCCACCTCCCTACACTGCCCCTCCCCCATGCTTGGGTCTTGACCCCTGACTGTTCAGCAGCATGTGACGTCCTCCTGACGTGAAGGGCGCTCCATAAATGTAATTTTGTTGTTTTTGTTGGGAGAACTTCTGGAGTCTAACCACAGCTAAAGCAGCATAGATTACCATTGCTGTCGTTGTCTGCCAAACTTTCCCACTGCTTATCCAACTAGGGCCCTCCTACCCATTGGAGCTTTGGCATCCATGTTCAGCAGGAGCTGAGTAGGAGGATTCCCTGCCTCCCGTGATTCCGGATCCTGCAGATGAGCCAGGCTGCCCTGTAGGTGTGTGGGCTCAGCAACCGAACCACAGAGATCACCACAAAGGGCTTGCTGGATCCTGACTTTCGGTTGCCAAACCTGTCCACTTGGGAGTCAGTTTAACTCCAAGGAAACCCCACTCATGGTTGTCAGTGAATGGGATTATAATGCAAATCTGCGGAACACAGATATTCCTCCCAATAATGAATGCACAATTCCCCTGGATATAGGAAATTGAGAAAAATATTTCTGCCGATGACATGAAGCTTGAGATGTTGTAAATTGTGAAAACAGCAAAAAAAAAGCATGGTGACATAAACCTATTAAGCAAGGCGCTTCACAGAATATACCATAAAGTGAATTAACTGTATATTTGCGGGCGAAACGTAGCAGCCAATTGCGCACATCACACTTTCAACCCCCCATTTCACACTTTCAACCCCACCACCCCGCTTTCAATCACAAAAACAATCACCTCCATGAAACCCACCACGTGCTCATTGGACCCCATCCCCACCCCCCTCCTCCGCACCCAGCTCCATTTGTTAGCCCCACTCATTTCTGACACCATTAACCTTTCCCTCTCCTCAGGAACCGTCCCTACCTCCCTTAAAACAGCCACCATCACCGCTATCCTGAAGAAACCCTCCCTTGATGCGTCGCAACCATCAAGTTATCGACCCATCTCCAACCTCCCGTTTCTATCCAAGGTCCTTGAAAGAGTGGTTGCCTCCCAGCTCCGCTCTTTCCTTTCAACTCACTCACTTCTTGAACCCCTCCAATCAGGTTTCCGCCCTATCCACAGCACAGAAACTGCCCTGGTCAAGGTCACAAATGACATCCTAACCGCCTGCGACCAGGGCTCCCTCTGCCTCCTCGTCCTCCTTGACCTGTCTGCTGCGTTCGACACAGTCGATCACACCATCCTCCTTCAACGTCTTTCCGCCCACCTCAACCTTCAAGGCACAGTCCTTGACTGGTTCCAATCTTATTTGACCCATCGTTTACATTTTGTTTCTTCCAATGGCTTTTCTTCAAACCCCCGCACAGTTTCCCACGGCGTCCCTCAGGGCTCTGTCCTCGGTCCCCTCCTTTTCACCCTTTACACGCTCCCCCTGGGCGACGTCATCCGCAGACATGGGGTAAATTTCCACATGTATGCGGATGACACCCAGTTGTACCTTTCTGCCTCATCCCTCAACCCCCAGAAGATCGATGTTCTGACAGCATGTCTGTCCGACATCGAATCGTGGACGAGGGACAACTTTTTGCAATTGAACGTGAATAAGACCGAGGCCCTCCTGATTGGCTCAAGCCAGCGCCTCCGCACATCGGGCGCTGCCAGCCTCAACATCCAAGGCTGTACTCTCCACCTCACAAAGCCAATCAGGAACCTCGGCATCATGTTCGATCAAAAACTTTCCTTCCTCCCCCACATCCGCGCCTTGACTGGCACCGCCTATTTCCATCTGCGCAACATTGCCAGGCTCCGCAACTATCTTACCCCCTGCGCTGCCGAAACACTCGTGCACGCGTACATCACCTCACGGCTGGATTACGGAAATTCTCTCCTAATCGGCCTCCCCAGCTCCTCCATTCACAGGCTGCAGGCCATCCAAAACTCTGCAGCCCGTGTACTATCCCGCACCCGCCTCCGTGACCACATAACCCCCACCCTCGCCCGTCTCCACTGGCTCCCCATCCTCCAGAGGATCGAATTTAAGATCCTCGTCCTCACCTACAAGGCCTTGCACGTCCTTGCCCCATCCTACCTAGCCGATCTACTCTTCCCCTACACGCCCACCCGGACCCTCCGTTCAACAGGACTTGGCCTGCTCCAAGCCCCCCGCCCGAACCGCCCCACCATCGGAGGCCGGGCCTTCAGTTTCTCCGCTCCCACCTTATGGAATGCCATCCCTCAATCCCTCCGTTTCGCCTCTTCCCTTTCCTTTCCTCTTTCAAGGCCGATTTGAAGACTTTCCTCTTCGATCGTGCCTTTTGTTCCACGCCGAACTCTTTTACCTCCCCTTCGTGTTTCACCCCTTCCTATACACTCCCCTCCCAGCTCGGGTCAAACGCCTCTTGTTTAGCGCCTTGGGACGTCCTCCCGACGTGAAAGGCGCTATATAAATGTAAATTGTTGTTGTTGTTGTTGTTATCAGTGAACCACAAACAGTCACGGATTGAAAATGACCAATTTTCTTATTGTGTTTTTTTTTGAGGGATTATTATTAGGTGTGTGGAGTAAGGAAACTTGTCCAAGGTTTCGCCCTGATCTGCCTGGATTCGAACACAGGTCTCAGGCTTGTAAGGCGAGTGCTCTAACCACTGAGCCACAGGAGCTCCACGTAGGGAAATCCATCACTCTACTTTCGAGCATCCAAACCAAGATGGAATTTAACTATGGCAAAGTCATATGTACTTCAAATGGAAAAATAGTGGATGGAAATTGTATTTCAAATGGGGCACTATGAGAGGTACACAGGCATAGATCTAGGAGCCTAATTCCATTAAATCTAGTTTGAAGTTTCAGAAAGCTAATCAATAAGAGTAATCAATAAGGGATGATGGGTTTTATAACAAGAGGTCAGTCCTGGTCAGATGTCATTTGGAGTGTTGTGTTCAGTTTTAGGAATTCATCAGAAGTGACATTAAACTGAGGTCCCATCTGCCTGTTCAGGTAGATGTTAAAGATCCCATGATATTATGCAAAAAGAGAAGGGAATTTCTCCTGGTTTCCTCAAGAACAACCCTCCAGGTAAAATTGGATGTCCATTTTATGGCCATTTATGGGACATTGCTGTATGCGAATTGGCTGCCACGTTTGCATTTCAAACAATATACATTCACTACACCCCACAGTAAATCCTGTGGAGTTCCTTGAGATGTTTCACCAGCGTGATATCAATGCAAAAATTATTCTTGGTGATCGTAAAAGATATTACTATTATTGCCGAGTACTGAAAGTACTAAATCAGTTGTATATCACTTTTAATAGAATGTTTTTATTCGTCTTCAAATGAGGATTTTGAATTTGAGAGCAAACTCCCTCTGTTACTGCTCCTCATAACATATGCATGACTTGTGGCCATGTAGGCAAATACATTCTGCTTCTTGTGCTTCACTAATGGGCTTTCCTGTATTCCCAGTCTCGGGTCGGCACATCCCCACAGCAATATGAGAGAATGAAGTATTTGTATTAATGAACCCGCATTGCACAATCTGTGTGCCGAATGGAGGAAAGTGAAACTGCTCAATATAAAATGACCACCAGGTGGAGACTGTATGCTAATTTTAAAAAATCTCTTATTAAAATAATATCACAACAAAATTGCATTTATAGAGTGCCACAACAGAAAAACTGAATATAAATACAGTATATAAATTAAGAACATGGGAATTTGGTGATGTATGAAGAATATGTAATAATTTGCTTGTGAGATTATTGTTCCTGGGAACCTACTCCAGCGCCTTGGGCCTCCGGCGACGTGAAAGGCGCTGTACAATTTTTTTTGTCAATTTTGTTGTTTGTTTAACAGAGTATGTATCAACATCTTGAGAGTAGCCTGCTGAAAGCACCAGTCCTTAAGTGAAACCTGCTCTGCATTGGATTATCAAGTAATTTGATTCTCATACATTCTAGTATAAGGAACACAATGCTGATAGAATAAATGGAAGCAATACATACAGAGGTTCGTACTTTAAACCCTTGTCCAGACATTCAAATCCCTCAACAAACTTACCCATCCCTACCTATACTCATTTACCGTTTTCATTACTGTGATAGTGCACAATGATAAACAATTATCTTTGTTGCATGACAAAGCAAAATCTAACATGTGAAAGGAGGAACCAGTCAGGGGAGTATATTCTTGAGGAATGTATTCATTGGAAACCAGTTTGAATCCAGGCAGGTCAGGTTAAAACCCTGGGCACGTTTCCTTACTCCACACACGCGCCTAATAATAATCCCTCCCCACCAAAAAAACACAATAATAAAATTGGTAATTTCAATCCACGACTGTTTGTGGGAATGCTGCTGTGTGCAATTGGCTGTCGCGTTTTGCTCACACATATAAACAGTCAATTCACTTTACAGTATATTCTGTAAAGCTCTTTGAGACACAGTCTAGAAGATGTGAAAAGCACTATATCAAAAGCAAGGATTATTATCTCCCTCCTAACGCACAATTGCAGCCAAATGGAATTTACTGTTTTCAATCCGATGATTGTACATGAACCAGTGGAATGGATTAAATTAAAAACAAGAGCCAAAGTAACGTGCATTGTCATAAGCAAGAAATGCCATGTAAACTCAAAGGGTAAGCCATAGATGAATAAAGATTGGAGATCTGGTCAGCTAGGTAGCTACATGATGATAAATGCTCCTTATATAGAATCACCTCATATTATTATTCTCAGCTCCCTTAAGAGGAGATGCCTTGCCATGTGCTGTTTTCAATCTACAGTACTGCATCTCAGGCCACTCTGAAACAGATTGACCTACAACTGGGATACCGTTTATTGCAATCATGCAAAGAGTATAAAGATATGGGTTTTGTAGACTTTTATCTTGGAACACCAAGGCAGGAATTGTTTGTTTGCTTGTTTGTTTGAGTCTCGTATTTATAATTTTGTCAATCCAGAACAAATGATTGTAATGCCTCAAGGATGTAGTATATCGTATTGCCTCTATCTAGCCCATGGCCTAGTGAGCCTGCACACAACAGATCCTATTCTTTCCTCACCCAGGACATTTGTGGAAATCCAACCTTCCTCTTTATGAATGGAATTACATAGATACCCAACTGACAGCAATTGCACTGTGTGAGATAAGGCCGATCCCGTTTGCACAGCGCTCAAACTAAAGCAATTAAACCTCATCCTTTCCTGTGACAATACTTTGAGGCATTTATTTTGAGAACTCCACCCTCAAAAAATGAATTAAAATAGCTACTTTACAATGAACAATGACTCCTTTAGGGGTTAGGGTCAGAGAATGCTGATTTAATTTATGAGAGTACCAAAGTCCTGCTTTGCAGCTAATGTATCTATTTACTGACTTCAAAAAAGGTAAACATTAGGACAACTGATATGGCCTTGGAAGAAAGATAGCAGTTTTATAGCCTGAGCTCAAAACCTTTTCCTGCATGCACTGGATATATGCAAACTGATTCAAACAGAAGAATAACTCAAAATGCTTCAGGGAGAGCAGAAAATATTGCTGTCCGATTGCCAAGGAATGTATTTTGCAAAGGGAGATAAGGTGGTGTGATTTCAAGTGCAACCAATGTTCTTGATAGTTGTGGAGTCCTGTAGCGTATTGATTAGAGCACTTGTATCACAAGCGAGAGGACCTGGGTTTGATTCCATAAGCAAGTTAAACATTAAGTTTCCTTACTCCACATTCCTCTGCTTTTTTTTCAGCAGTAAATAGAAATCCTGTTGTTAATTGATTGGCAGATGGCTTTTCCAGGGGTAATAATCCCTTCAAAAAATTCAATTAAATTTTTTTTAATGGGGTAGATCGACAACTGTTTGTGGGACACTGCTGTGTGCAATTGCCTGCCTCTTATCATCCACAAAAATATACAGACAATTCACTGTACCAGTACAGTACATTCTGTGAAGCACTTTGAGACGTTTCAAAGACATACTAAGGCTCAAATCGCTCAGGGCACACTCACCAGGTAGCCCACAACAACAACAAAATTACACTAGTATAGCGCCTTTCACATCAGGCGGACGTCCCAGGCGCTGGACAGTCACTGTGTCAGACCCGAGCTGGGGAGTGGGGGGGTGGTCATGGAGGGAAGAAGGGGGATTAGGAGTTACCGATGGGACCATCGAAGAGGTCCCTTTGAACAAGGGAATGGAGAGGGCCTGCCTCAGGCATGTCAGGGTCAAAGACTATAATAATCCATCCCAAAACACATAGAGTAATAATAAAAATTGGTCATTTCAATCCATGACTGTTTGTGGGACACTGCCGTGCACAATTGGCTGCCGCGTATTGCCCACAAATATACAGTCAATTCACTTTACAGTATATTCTGTGAAGCGCTTTGAGACGTTGATATGATGTAAAAAGCGCTATATCAAATACAAGAATTATTATTATTAATATATTCTGAGGGACTCACTGAAGCTTGGCTCAACCAGGGCAATTTTGTTGTTGTACCTGTTCCACCAGAACAACACCTGCTTTTTGGAAGTGCCAAAGGTCCTCCCTGTCTGAGTTTATGATCCTCCAAGCACACACTGATGCAGGTTTTACTGAGGTGAGATAAGAGCATGGGAAAGAAAAGGAATTTAGGAGGAAAGTCTTATGGAATGTTGTCAAACTGATAGCTAAAACCTTCTCCCCTTATTATTGAAGTGCTTTGAGATAATAATAATAATAATAATATTAATAATAATAATCCTTGCATTTGATACAGCGCTTTTCACATCTTATCGATGTCTCAAAGCGCTTCACAGAATATACTGTAAAGTGAATTGTCTAGAAGACATGAAAAGCTCTATATCAAATGCAAGGATTATTATATTCGAGCATGGGCATACTGAGGTCTATCACATTCTGATCGCTCAAAGTCTATATTTTCATTGTGTCTTCGTAGGATGTTTCACATGCTAATTGATAAAGATAGCTCTTTTTATTATTGGGATTGGTTGTATTAGAATGCTTTGATAGAATCATGAAATGTTTGCATCAATTAAGCGATGAAAATGGGGATAGTTCCAACAATTCCTGCTCTCGGATTCATCCTGGACCTCAGAGGGGATTTTATTTAAACAGAAGAAAATAACATATTTAATTTCAAGTAAAATATATGTACCGTATATCTCCCCGTATAAGGCGCACCCGCGTATAAGGCGCACCCCCTACTTTTGACATTTTCTTGGTGAAAAAAAACGGAAGCATTTTCAATGATATTGCCGGCAGAAGGGAGGAGAGACAGGAGAGACGGGTAGGTAGGGAGAGAGAGAGGCAGGCACGCAGGCAGGGAGGGAGGGAGGGAGGGAAGCAGGCAGTCCGGCAGCCAGGGAGAGAGAGAGGGACAGAGGCAGGCAGGCAGGGAGAGAGAGAGAGGGAGAGAGGCAGTCCAGCAGGCAGGGAGAGAGAGAGGGAGAGAGGCAGGCAGGGAGAGAGAGAGGGAGAGAGGCAGGCAGGGAGAGAGAGAGGGAGAGAGGCAGGCCGGCAGCCAGGGAGAGAGAGAGGGAGAGAGGCAGGCAGGCACGCAGGCAGGCAGGGAGAGAGAGAGGGAGAGAGGCAGGCAGGCAGGGAGGCAGAGATAGAGGGAGAGATAGAGGGAGAGATAGAGGGAGAGAGGCAGGCAGGCAGGGAGAAAGGCAGGGAGGGAGGGAGAGAGAGAGGCAGGCATGGAGGGAGAGAGAGATGGAGAGAGGCAGGCCGGCACGCAGGCAGGGTGGGAGGGAAGCAGGCAGGCAGGCAGGGAGAGAGAGCGGCAGGGAGGGAGGCAGGCAGGCTGGGTTAGGCAGAAGGCAGGCAGCAAGCACAGCACTGAAGTCCGCTGCTGCTGCCGCTGCCCGGGCGGCCGAGGCCGAAGCCCCGTCACCCGCTCCTCCCAACCCCCGCCGGACAGTGACCAAACCCCGGCTGACAGCGCGCCGGCCGCCCCTCCTGTTTACTGTATTTCCGAGGCTCAAAATTTCTTGTACCTGCGTATAGGGCGCACCCACAACTTTCGAGATCTTCCGACGTGAAAAAAAGTGCGCCTTATATGCGGAGATATACGGTAGTCAAAAAAGTAACTTTTCTATTCATGTATACTTACAAGTGTGAGACCTGTGTTTCGAATCCAGTCAGGTCAGGGCAAAACCTTGCGCAAGTTTCCTTACTCTACACGCCTAATAATAATCTCTCCATAAAACATAATAATAAAAAAATTGTTCATTTTCAACCCACAGCTGTTTGTGGAGACACAGCTGTGCGCAATTGGCTGCCTCGTTTTGCCTGCAAATATACAGTCATTTCACATTACAGTGTATTCTGTGAAGCACTTTGAGACGTCTAGAAAATGTGAAAAGCACTATATCAAGTGCAAGGATTATTATTATTAATATTCTCAATTCTCACTAAGATTGTATGAGTTTGTCATGTCTGGTTGAATGTTAAGTCTTTTACACAATTCCTTTATCATGTAAACATTTACAGGAAAATGCTATCTCCATGGAGCCAGAATCTATTCTGTTTTGGTGTTCATATGAGACTGTGCGTCCCCTGATAACAGAGTCTAGCAATTTAGTGCACATGAGAAAACAAATGGGTCAGTGTACACACAGTAATTTATTCTTCACTTGTCTGCTAATTCTTTGGAATGACAATAAAACAAAAGAAAATACCTGCAATCCTAAATGGACTAGTTAAAATGATGTTGTGCAAGTCCTTCTCTTTATTCTCTGCAGTTTCCAGAATAAATTGGTCATTTGCCTCTAGGCAAGTGACCAATTCATGATCATGTAAGTTTGCTTTATGCAAATAGGCTGCCTTGATTCATCTATACAAAATACAGTCATCAGACTTTACAATGAAACTGTGAAGCACCTTGAGGCATCTTGACGATGAGATAAAGTGCTATACAAATGCAAGGATTATTATATTATTATTAATACGTGTAATGCAGCATTATGTGATCTATTCATTGCAAAGGATTGATCTTCCTAGAGCTATGCCAGATAAACCTTTTTAAAAAATAAACCATATGTACATTCAATAATTATCCAAATGGCTCAGAGTGCCTGATTATTGTGTACACGTGCTTGAGGTTTGATAAAACACTCATGAGCCAGCATCTCACACCTATGTGGCCTGCTGAGGAGAAGAAAGTGATCACACAAATTGGCTGACAAGCTTGATCAATGAATGGATTGCAATTACCATCAAACTGACTTATTAGCTCCGCACCATATAACATTTAAAATGTATGTTCCAATCAGGTTGTGTGCGTAAAACAATTATGAGTGGAGATCTGTCACATCGACTTGTGTGACAGTATTTTACCATGATCTCATCCCACTCCCGTCAACAGAGTAACACAGCTGTGAACGAGAAAGCTCGGATGACTATACAGGTAGATCCCACTTCATGTTGCCTCGGTTAACGTTTTTTCGTTATTACGTTGCTGATACATTGGGAACTTATATTTATTTAACATTGCAACGTTCACTATTATGTTGTTCACCAGTGGGTGGAAAGGGGGCACGACGGCGCTAGGACCTGGAAGTGAGCCAGACTGGCAGCGAGTGAGACCGCCAGCGAGCAAGCGAGCGAGCGAGTGAGTGAGTGAGGCAGTCAGGGAGCGAGTATTATGTTTCTCCAAGAAAATTTTGACGAAGAATGTCCAAAATAATCTAACCAGTTTTTACATTCATTCTTATGGGGAAAATGTATTTGCTTAATGTCGTTTAGTTTAAAGTCGCAATTTTCAAGAACTAAACTACGACATTAAGCGGGGTCTACCTGTACTTGAAAGTCAAATACATGAGGTTTTATTACAGAAAAAAAAACATGAACTAGCAAACCAAAGGCAACGAACCTGGTTCCTAAAATGCTGTTTGAAAACCTACTCCCAAGCAAACTGCCGTCATCCCAGAGAAAAGAGATGGGTAATGAACGATCACAACAACAACAACAAATTACATTTGTATAGCAAGCATAGACAAAGATCAAGCAATCTTTATTGTGGAGCGGTAGTAGGGAAACTTGCTCAATGTTTTGCCCGGCCGGAAATCGAACCCAGGTCTCTCGTTTGTGAGGCAAGTGCTAGCGAAAGGACTTCACTCTATAACTGTGGATGGTAAGCGCTCTGAGACGCCGTCCAGCATGGAGGGCGCTATATAAATCAAAGTTATTGTTGTAACCATTTGCAGCATCATTCAGAATACTTGTTACTCCTATACAGTATATTTGAATCTAATTATCCTCTTCCAGTTGAGGGTGCCACTTGTTAGTTACTTTATTCTGTTTCCCAACTTACACCACATCCTCGTATGATATAACTAGGCCTGATAAGTTACAGTTGTGATTCAGGTGTCACCGTGTGTTTATATTAAATAACAATAATCTATAGTCAGATGATTTAACTATTGGATTAATAGGGATATAGCTATATAAAAAATCTTTAGTAATTTATTTATTTCCTCTCTCATAACAGTGGAGTCCTGTAGCTGAGCGGTTAGACCTTACAAGCAAGTGTTTGAATCCAGGCTGATCAGGTCAGGGCGAAACCTTGGGCAAGTTTCCTTACTCCACACACACACATGCCAAATAATAATCCCTCCCCCGATAGACGAGGAATAGAGAGACCTATGAAACAAATGCAGAAATACATAGCAAATTAACTCTTCTGGGACAGTAATTTACTTCTCAATAATGAAAACCATTATTGAATGCTCTTATGCAGAGGAAGAAGAATTGCTGCGGAAGTTAAATGCATCAACCTCTGGGATTAAACAAAATTTAAACTAATGGGATGAGAGACTCCTCTCAGACACTTGCAAATGACAATTTCACAGTTTTAGTCCAACTTTTGTGGGCAGACCAACCTTCAGGATGTAATGTCCCACAATTCAAAATAAATTTAGCATGGAAATTCTGAGATTGAATTTAAAGATGAAATATTCCCAGAGTCCCTCCATCTTGCTCCCTCTCCGCATTAGGAACATAAGAACAGGAGTAGGCCATTCAGGCCCTCAAGCCTGTTCCGCCATTCTATAAAATCATGGCCAATCTGTACCTCAAGTTGGTTTCCCAATTGTGTTTCTTCCGCGATCCCAACGCTTCCCACGTCACACTCATGCATAGCAGCATTAAGCAAATAGTGCAAGAGGTCCAGGCTAGCGCACGGGTTTGTTAGCAGAGGGATCTTTTGGAGGGGATTCCACAGGAAAAGTGCAGCCGCGTTTTTCTATTGGACAAGCCCTTATCCGTTGATATCCTTACCTAACAAATATCTATCCACTTCAGACTTCAAAACCCATGTTAAGCCTATCTCCTTGATCGACCTTTCTGTCACCTGCTCCTGCTTTCCCGACCAGGTTGTGTTTTCAGTTAGTTGCATGAAACAGTTTGAGATGCCTTTCTGATATGAGAACCTTTTTTATAAATATAAATTTCTGTTATTATTTTTGTAGCAGAACTGAGGATTGAGAGAAGATATGAAAAAGACACTAACAATTTTCAAGGACATAACAACAAGTCAAATTTGTAAACCATTGTTTAGCCAGACAAATTGTTATGAAGGGCAAAGATATCAGGTTTCTTAGCAGAAGAAATAGAGATGAGGTTAGAAGGAAGTTCTCAGTGAAATTAGTTAGTTACAAATGGCTATTGAGACTGGATCAGTAGAATCATTCACAAGGGGACTGAAGAAGTACCAGTTAATAAAAGCTTTTAAGGGTATTAGATAAAGAATTGCAAAGTGATATTATTGAAAAGAGCAAATTAAAGAAACAAAGAAAAGGTTCTGACACTTCTGTGCTGAAAATATCTATTTTCACTCTGAGATGTCCTCCGATGTGAGAGGCACTATTGAAGTGTAAATAGTATGATAATCCTTGCATTTGATATAGCGCTTTTCACATCTTCTACACGTGCCAAACCGCTTCACACAATATACTGTAAAGTGAATTGACTTTATATTTGTGGGCGAAACACAGCAACCAATCGCGCACAGCAGTGTCCCACAACCAGTCGTGACCAATTTATTATAGTTTTCTTTTCTTAAGGGACTATAATCGGGTCCGTGGAGTAAGGAATCTTACCCAAGGTTGCACCCTGCCAGGCATTGAACCCAGGTCTCTCAATTGGGAGGTGAGTGCTCTAACCACTGAGCTACACGTCTCCACAATTGTTTGTGTTAGTATTGTTTCTAGATGTTATTACATTATGTACTGTATATCAAACATGTGACTTTGCTACATTACCACTATTACAACAACAACAAAAAATTATACTTGTGTAGCGCCTTTCACTTCAGGAGGACGTCCCAAGGCGCTGTACAGATTGTGTCAGACATGAGCTGGGGATGGGGTGGGGAGGGAAGGGAGGGGGGGATTAGGAGTTGCCGATGGAACCATCGAAAGAGGAGAGTTTTGAGGTGGGACTTGAGGAGGCCGGGGAGGCGGCAAGGTGGACTGCGGGATGGAGTTCCAGAGGTGGCAAAGTGGCTAAAGGCTCGTCTGCCAATGGTGGGGTGGATGGGTCGGGGGACGTGGAGCAGGCCAGAGCCTGCTGAGCGGAAGGTTATTAAGGGGTTAGAAGGTCATGGATGTAGGATGGGGCAAGATTGTGGAGGGCATTAAATGTGAGGACCAGGATTTTGAATTGGATGATGGGGAGCCAATGGAGTCGGGCGAGGATGGGGGAGATGGGGTCACAGAGTTTGGAATGGTAAAGGACACGGGCCGCAGAGTTCTGGATCATTTGCAGCCTGTGGAGGGAGCAATTGGGAAGGCTGACAAGCAGAGCATTGCATAGTCAAGCCTGGATGCGACAAAGGCATGGGTGCGGGTTTCAGCGTCTTTGGGGATGAGGTAGTGGCGGAGTCGGGCAATATTGCGGAGATGGGGAAAGGCGAGTCATTGTTTGGATGTGGGGAAGAAAGACAGTACAATACTTGCATTACTGGTTACCATTAAAAAATTTCCAGTGTCTCTACCTCCTCGAGTTTGGGATTGCCATGATAGGGAATAGCAAGAGAATGGAGAAATGTTAGCATCATCACGACTGGCAGTGCTTTACACGCTCAGTCTAGATCATCTATTTTTACAACATTGACATTTTCCATAACATGTCTATGCAGCTGAAAGGCTAGAGACAAAATTTTTGCGTTCTAAAAATAGATATTTGGCACTCAAAGAGCGTTACGTTGTTTAGGTTCAACGGCCTCATCCATAGGTCTTTTTTCAGTAATGAGAAACAATTTAACTTAACTGTGAAATGTTTTAACCCAAATTAGTTTTGTGCTTAATATACAGAAGTTTGGGTAACAATAAATATTCCTTGCATTTGAGTACTGGCTACTAAATAAATTGCAATTTTTCATTCTTTAACCAATGTGATACAACATAAATTCCTGCTTACCGGTAATCACAGAATAACCTCATAAACTGTGACAAATCACAAACCCAATTTAAATAAGGTGAGGCCACCATAGGAAGTGATTTCTCATTGCTTTGGATCATAAAATACTCTCGCCGATGGCAGAGCAGAGGATTCGGAGGACAAGGAAGAGGCTGGACCCAGTGGAGCGGAGGGAATGAGTACCTGTTGTGAGAAGAGAGGAGGTTGGAGAGGTAAGGGGGGTGCAGAAGAGTGGAGGGATTTAAACATGAGAGTGAGGATCTTGAAGCCAATTCGCTCTGTGGCAAGGACTAGGGTAATCGGAGTACTGAGATTGGGTCGGGGAGAATGCGGGCAATGGAGCTTGGAATGCCCTGAATTTTGTGGATGGTGGAGGAATGGAGGAGGGCGTTAGTGTAGTCCAGCCGAGAGATAACAAAGGGATGCACCAGGGGTTCGGCAGCTGTTGGGGTAGGTATTAGCGGAGACGGGTAATGTGGGGGATATGGAAGAAAGCGGTGCTGGTAAGAGATCAGATGTGGGGGAGGAAGGATAACTGGGGATTGAATCTGACACCCAAGTTGCGCACAGGTTCGGAGAGTTTTAAGGACAGGTCCGGTAGGTTAAGGAGGTCAGAACCGTGGGACAGAAGATGCCGACGGGTGCCAAACAGTATGACTTCTGTCTTACTAATGTTTAACTGCAGGAAATGTGTGCTCATCCGGCACTTGATGTCTGACGGACAAACTAACAGAATATCAGGGGATTGGAGGTGAAAAAGTAGAGTTGGGTGTCATCCGCATACATATGGAAGTTGACCTGGCTCCGGTAAATAATAATAATAATAATAATAATCCTTGCATTTGATATAGTGCTTTTCAAGTCTTCTAGACTGTGTCTCAAAGCGCTTCACAGAATATATTGTAAACAAATTGAATGTATATTTGTGGGCCAAACGCGGCCGCCCATTGCGCACAGCAGTGTCCCACAAACAGTCGTGGATTGAAATGGCCAAATTATTATTGTTGTTATTATTTATTTATAAATTTTTCGATATTAATTCACATGAATATTAATTACCTCACCCCGACAGCTGCCGAACCCCTGGTGCATCCCTTTGTTATCTCTCGGCTGGACTACACTAACGCCCTCCTCCCCTCCTCCGCCATCCACAAAATTCAGGTCTTTCTAAACTCCACCGCCCGCATTCTCCCCGACCCAAAACACTCACAATGAAATTGGTCATTTTCAATCCACGACTGTTTGTGGGGACACTGCTGTGCGCCATTGGCTGCCGTGTTTCGCCCACAAGTGTACAGTCAATTCACTTTACAGTATATTCTGTGATTCGCTTTGAGACGTCTAGAAGACATGAAAAGCGCTATATATCAAATGCCAGGATTATTATGATGTAAATGCAAGGATTTAAATGTATTTTTTAGCGTATTTCTCAATCATTTCGAAGGACAAGAACAAGGCGTCTCGATGACATGATAAAGTGCTGCATCAAATGCAAGGATGATTATTATTATTATTATAACACGTAAAAAATATCAAATTGCCCTCTGGCTGCCATTGCCACCGAGAGGAGCCAACGGGGGGGGGGGGGGTTGATGACGTACCTATTGGCGGGACCTATTGGTCAGTTCGGCCGTCAATCATTCTGGAGCCGAAGACGACAGATCCACGCGCTCGTCCGTCAGTCTAGCCTCAGCCAATCACACGCCCGTTTGTCCCGCCCACCCACCGGCTCGTGACACTGAAAGGTGGAGGGGGGAGGGAGGCGGCCGTTAACGGTCGGTGGGGGGGGTAGGGGCGGGGGAGGCACAACTCGAGAGGTGGGTTGCTGTTTGTTTGGAAGCGTGGCGCTTGTGAACGCGGGGTTTAGTGCACTGTACTGTGTACATCGTTGCGGACGAGGCTAATTTGCTGGTTGCAGCTTGCTCTTACTCGACTGGAGAAGTAAGGACGTGGAGGGATATGAGTGGATGTGAGGAGAGAGGGAGGGAGGGAGGACGGAGGAGGCGGAGAACCCTGGGAAGGGGAGGCCTCTGTGGTGGGAGTGGGGGAATGGGGAGGGAGGCAGTGTTGATGTTTTACGTTTCAGTTTTAAAGCGCACGCAAAATGGTTTTGTGGGGGGATGACAACCTGTCGGTTGGCGACACACAACCCCCCCCCCCCCCCCCCACCTCCCTCCCCCCAAAATATATATATTTAAAATCCTTGCATTTAATATTGATATAGCGCCTTATCCCTGCTTTTCTCATCCATCCCACAGTCCCCGTCGCCTCGCTCCCTCCCTCGCCTCCTTCAAGGCCGGTCTCAAGACCCTCACCCCCTTCCTTACCTCCTAACTCTCTCTCTGCCCCCCCCCCCCCCCCCCCTTTGCTCTGGTTCCGATCTGACTGTTCAGCGCCTTGGGACGTCCTCCCGACGTGAGAGGCGCTCTATAAGTGTAATTTTGTTTGTTGATGTTTGTTCTCTTCCCCTTCCTTCTCCCCCACCACCATAATGCAATGCATTATGCATTAATAATGGATGCCCAGGAATAGGGATTATTTATTAGTGGTTTCCCCGTAAAAAAAAAAAGCAATGGCTTATAGGAGAGAAGAGTGGGTGGAATTTGGGGAAGCTAGTATGGGGGGTGGGGTGCTGATGAGAGGGTATCCAGAGAGTTGGTGGTATTTATTTTACCCACAAATATACAGTCAAGTCACTTGACAGTATATTCTGTGAAGCGCTTTGAGACACCATTAAGAAGGCGTGAAAAGCGCTATATCAAATGCAAGAATTATTAGTATTATAAAGAGGCTATCCAGGGGGGAGCTGGTTAAGAGGATATCCCACCCACCCTGTGTGTCCTTGACCCTCACCCCTAGCATGTGTGTCTGTGTTACCCTTTGCAA
Source organism: Hydrolagus colliei (assembly GCA_035084275.1). Lineage (NCBI taxonomy): Eukaryota > Metazoa > Chordata > Chondrichthyes > Chimaeriformes > Chimaeridae > Hydrolagus > Hydrolagus colliei. The sequence continues at coordinate 64,308,569 of CM068744.1, read as the reverse complement.
TGTATTGTTGCTTCAGGAAAGTTGATCTATATATATGTGTGTGTGTATAAGTACTTTATATATAACATATTCTGTTTCTTTTTCTAATATTTTTGGAGAGGAAGAGAATTGAGTGGGTAGTGGAGGGTAATGCCATTAAATTTAGCATGGTCCCTGTAGCATAGTGGTTAGAGCATTTGCCTGGCAAGCTAGATGACCCGGGTTTCGAAACGTCTCAGGGTGAAACCTTAGGCGAGTTTCCTTACTCCGCACACTTAAACATACTCCTCAATCAGCGCCTTGGGACATCCTCCCGACGTGAAAGGCGCTCTATAAATGTAATTTTGTTATTGTTGCCATATGTAAACTTACTGTTTGTTTACCAACAGTAAGTAACAATTCGGTTGTTAGTCGATTGGCAAATCGCTTTTCCTGTGGGTAATAATCCCTCCAAAAGATATACTGTATTAAAAAATAGTTTAGCCACTCAATCCATGGCTGTGCACACCAGCTACAGTGTTTCACCCACAAAATGTACAATCACTATACAGTATAGCTTATGAAGCACGCTTTGAGACTTCTCAGCAATATGATAAGGTGCTATATCAATTACAAAGATTATTATATGGGTGGTAGGGGGGGCGGGGGGGGGGGGGGGGGGGGGGAGATGGTTAAGAGAGCTATGGGGGGAATTTGTTTCTGATTTGGTTAATCGTCTCAAAGTGCTTCACAGAATATAGTATAAAGTGAATTGACCGTATATTTGTGGGCGAAACGCGGCAGCCAATCGCTGCAGACCCCACAAACAACAGTGGATTGAAATGACCAATTTTATTGGTGTTTTTTGGAGGCGGGAGGGATTATTATTATTAGGCGTGTGTGTGGAAACTTGCCCACGGTTTCGGTACGTAGGCATGCAAGCAGGGAGGGGTTTTGTTAAAAGTCTTAACGTCAATTCAAAGAAATGTCTGAATGTGAATGCTGACTTGTTACACAGAGAGAGTGTGTACTTTTAGACCCGCCTTTCTGTTAGTCACCGCGGTTGATGTTTCTCATTCAGTCAGACGCCAGCTCTAATCTTCGGACCAGTTCCTTTCTAAAAAAAACCTTTTGAATACTTTTTTCTGTGATTGCAAATACTAGTTGTGTTTAGAAGTTATACTAGAGTGAGGGTTAACTCCGATCTACGTTTTTAAAAATTAATTATTTTTTAAAAAGCAACTGAATTTCTTTCGTCGCTGATTGATTTATATTTCATTATTATCTAAACGATGTCGATCGGTAAGTCCCATCAGTTTAAACATTTATCAAATCTTTTCTCTGTAAAGGATGGGAGATATTTCCTGGCCACATTTAGAACTCGTTCAGTTTGAATGTTTTTTTGTATGTGTGTATTTATATGTTGGAGGACTTTTGAGGAGAGATGGGGAGTTAGAACCGCTTCACGGTAATATTTTGTTCCTGATTTGGTTAATCGTAGGATTCAATACTGTACTGCAGCCGCTTTTTGTAGGAATTTTGCGCATAGTTCTCGAGTTGGAAGGTGCGTCAGTCAGTCCTTTGCTTTACGGTTTGGTCAGTGTTGTACGTGGTCTGATTCACATATTCGAAACTTGCGAAAGAAAGATCTACAGTATTTACTCTGCTGGAAGGTCACTGCTAGCAAGGGGATTTATCTGCTTAAAATATCCTCCCTCGTTTGTGTACTATTATGCAGTAAGTCCTAGACTATTATCTTCCTATTTTCAATTGAGTAGGATGGGGAGGAGGGGGCGAGCAGTAAAGCAATGTTGGGTTTGTTTAGCAATTGCTTTGACTGCATTTTAACCTGTAAAATATACATTTACTAAAGTATTTCACACAGCGAGCTGGGGGTGAATGGGGCGTTTTGGGAGGTGAACAGTTAAGAGAAAGATGACTGAAAGAGAGTTGAGGTGGGCTTTGAATGTGGGGAAGGAGAGAGGGAGTTGGAGGAATTTTATCCCGAACCTGATGCCATAAACTTCACTCGTGATTGTTTTACTGGGAGGAAAGGAGGTAAATGCAAGATCTCTCAGGGGCTGAGCTGGATCCAAGGAGACTTTTTTTTAATGAAATGTTGGAATCAAAGTAATCCTTTGGTAGTTTCAGTAGTCCAATTCCTGAGCTGGTATTCTGAGGACAGACTAGCCAGCCTGGCTAGACTCTTTGGTCTTGAAAGAGCCTCCTCGAGAAAGGCACAGATTCTGTGTCTTTTCTGTTATTTCTGTTATTTGCAAGACAAAACCCTAATGAGTTGAGTGATCCTAGGTGGATAAGCAGTCGGAAGCCAGGTACTGCTCACAATTAACAAGCTCTGTGGCTTTTGATGGTTAAACATTAACACTAATATGCAATCAAGTCTTGGCTTTTGCCAATCTGCCAAATATTTTTTGGAATTAGGTAAGTAGGATAATATAATAATAATCCTTGCATTTGATATAGCGCTTTTCACATCTTATCAACATCTCAAAGTGCTTCACAGAATATACTGTGAAGTGAATTAACTGTATATTTATGGGCGAAACACGGCAGCCAATTGCACACAGCTTTGTCCCACAAACAGTCGTGGATTGAATTGACCAATTTTTATTATTGTGGTTTTTGTTGGACGTATTTTTTTTGGGGTGGATTTTTTTTTGGACAGATGATTAGGATGCATCCTATGGGGAGAGAATGTACTTTCCATTACATACACGGGGAAAACCTCCAGGCATAGGTAGTACTTTCATGCTCTGAGACACCTCCCCAAGTGAAGAGTGCCATACAAATTATTGTTTGATGTGGATAATTTAAGCGTATGATAGGTTTCTGAATGTTAAGATACCCGATTAACTAAAACAAAACACATTTAGAGAGAGAGACGACATATTTTAAAATAATTTGAAATCTGAGTTTAGGAAATTTGTATATAAGTTCTGAATTATACTGCTACATTTGCCAATAAATTAAGTTTCTTCGTCGCTCTTTGTAGCTTGGTGGTACAAATTTGTTGCCATATTAGCTTATTTAACTCTTTATCAATACAGTAGATAACCTGATATCTGTTCGAATTGGGATTGCCTCTTTGTGGATAGGAAAAGTGTGGGGTAATAAATCCTACATGGTGTATTTTTTTCTCTAATTTGTACTTGCCTGGATCTCTCTACCTTGAGTTGGTGGTTTAACCCTATTCCATTAACAAGACCCTGGAGAATAATGATTCTTACATTTGATATAGTGCTTTTCACATCTTTTCGATGTCTCAAAGTGCTCCAACCATTAAGCTACACATCTATGGATGCCATGCAGATACATTGGAGTCCAATGTGAATGCAATTTTTTGTGCTTTTTTCTGTTTATGAATTTTCTTGAAGCTGTTTATCAGACAAGCGTGTTTAATCTGCAAATTGGACCCAATTGTTGCAGTAGATGTTTTTGCACATTGCAATTTACTTTTGTGTCTCGATTTCCTTTTCTCCTGGAAGAAAGCACTTAATCAGTCATGTAATGTGTGTCAAAAATGCTATTGGACTATTGTACTTGTTTTAATAGCATCTGATTCTTTTGCATAAAAGCCCATTATTTACTGAATACGTAAAAGATCTGTTGATTTTTTTTCATTCTGGTGAAAGACATGCTTAGTTTTCATGGTGGGAATGTTTTTGCATTGGCCAATGATTTTTTTTTTGAAAAGGTAAAAGCTGGATTTTGCACATAGTGTCAACTATTGAGGCTTTTATAGTTGCAGATAACTATAATTTGGGATCTTCAGTGCTTTCCAGAGAAGCACAAAGCTGAACTGTAAAATGAGCCATGGCTTCTCACTAACTTTCTTGGCACCCCCAGAATGGCTTCATATTACAGTAAAATGCATTATTATTTGGTCAGCCGGGTGTATGACATGTGCAGAAACCATGCTGGACTATCCAAACCAAACTGAAAGTTCAATGCATCCCACCTCTGCATGGAAATTCCAGAGATGTTTGTTGGAATAGAATGTGCAAGTCTCTCCCTGGGGCGGGGACGCATCCTGCTAATCTAATTCTGGAAAGTACATAAGAATATAAGAACATAAGAATAAGGAGCAGAAGGAGGCCATTTGGCCCCTCGAGCCTGCTCTGTCATTCAATAAAATTATGGCTGATCTTCTAATCTAACTCCACCTGCTCGCTTTATCCCCATATCCTTTAATCCTTTTCTCCATAAGAAATCTTATCAATCTCAGTCTTGAATATGTTCAAGGACTGAGCATCTACAGCCCATTGGGGTAGAGAATTCCATAAATTCACTACCCTCTGAGTGAAGAAGTGTTTCCTCAACTCGAAAAGGCTGATCCCTTATCTTAAGACTTGACCCCTGGTTATAATTTCTCCAACCAGGAGAAACAGTCTCCCACTGTCTGCTCTGTCATGCCCCTTAATAATTTTATAGGTTGCTATAAATTCACCTCTAATTCTTCTATCTTCTAGAGAATATAGGCCTGGTTTACCCAACCTGCCCTCATAGCTCAACCCCCTCATCCCAGGAACCAACCTAGTGAATCTACACTGCACCTCCTCTAATGTCCTTTCTTAAATATGGAGACTAAATAGTAAATGCACGGGTTGGCAAGAGCCAAGGATTAGAGACCCAGAATGCATGTTTGGGTACTGCTGCAATCTTAACCAACGAAACCCGCATAGCTTGCGAATCAGAGCACTACTTAACACGCTTTGCTACTGCTTTGCAGCGAGAACCCCACCACCAGTTAGAGCTCTGGCTTGCCGAATTAGTGGGAGCTAAGTAGGCAGAATGCCTGCCACCAGTGACTGGTCTGCTCTTCCAAGTGCTACTGATGAGGCTGTGCTATCATCAGTAGTACAGTACTATGGACCCGCCTGATTCAGAAGCTGGACGACCATGCCAGTTCAGCTCCAATATACACTGCTTCCATATATGTTATGAAATTCCAAGTTCAACGCCAGGCTTACACAGCACCAGCTACTTAATCCAGGTTCTCATGTAATGTTTTCAGCAAAGCCCAGGATCAAGCAGTGAGGTGGATTTGTTGCAAACAAGGGAAGTAGCAGCAGGCAGGGATGCCCCCACCCTGCACTGACCGTTGCTGGACACCTTGTAGACGGTGGCTAAAGTGCATCAATTGATATTGCCTGCAAAAATGTACAACAACAACAAAATTACATTGATAGAGTGTCTTTCATGTCGGCAGGATGTCCCAAGGCACTGAACAATTGAATCCAATTGTTTCAATTGAAAAGCATTCAATTCAACATCCTGGTCCTCATATTCAAAGCCCTCCATGGCCTTGCCCCACCCTATCTCTGTGACCTACTAGCCCCCTACCAACTTGCCTGCAGGTTGTATAGTCAATGTGCAGTCAATTCACTTTACAGTATATTCTATGAAGCACTTTGACATGTCTAGAAGATGTGAGAAGGCGCTAACTCAAACGCAAGGATTATTATTGTGCACAGGAGATGGGAAAAGTCTATGGATGTGACTTGTAGAGTCAATGACTAGATTCATAATTTGAGTACAATTCACCATGTATAGTATCAGTATCAGAGGGAGCCCATCATAGTCGTTTGTCTAGATGACGTAAAAGAGAGAACATTTTGACAATGATTCCTATTGACACTGATGGGACAAATTGGAGTCCTGTAACTCAGTGGTTAGAGCACTTGCCTTCCAAGCGTGAGACCTGTGTTCGAATCCAGGCAGGTCAGGGCAAAACCTTGGGTAAGTCTCCTTACTCCATATGCCTAATAATAATCCTTCCCGTCAAAAAAACACTAATAAAATTGGTCATTTCAATCCATGACTGTTTGTGGGATACTGCCATGCGCAATTGCCTGCCACATTTTCCCCACACCATATACATTCAATTCACTTTACTGTATATTCTGTGAAGCGCTTTGAGACGTCTAAAAGATGTGTAAAGCGCTATATCAAAATGAAAGGTGCTATACAAGTGTAATTTTGTTATTGTTAACCATCCATAGATCACTTTGCAGTGTCAAATAACCAAATCATATGTTTGGAGCATATCAGCAATAATCTTGTTGCTGGTCTGACTGCCATGTAGGAGAAAAACTCTCATTCAGGTTGGGCTGGATTCACCTAATGCCTGTCTGCTATCAATTTGTTGTAGCTGTTGACTGCTGTCCCACAAATGTAAGGAATTTTAGATTGATCATTTGTAAAGGATTATTAGGGGCAGGAGTTGTATATATGTCTTGTACACCTAAAAGCCATCAGGCTCTTGGTATGTTTAAATGTCATTTAAACCCGGCAGTGGTCAGGAAATAAGTATTTTGCTCTACAGTTGGGCTTTGAAATTTGACCCGCTGAAGATGAAAGAAGAGTTTATAAATCTAAGGGGCCCAATTCTCATTCTTGTATGTGTGACTTGGACAAGTTAAGGGCTTCTGAGGTTTGTGAACATCAGTGAAACATCCCATCGTGATGACTAAGTGAGTCATGAACTAGAGGTCTAACACATCAAAAATGTTATTGAAGGAATCATCTTTTAACTATCATTTGTAAAGATTTATTTATAAGACTGTTTTTTGTTGTCCTGTAGTATGTATATTCTTTGTATGGCATTTCTGACTGCTTAATTGCTCTATTTGTTTAATTGGAAAATAAAGTGTGAACATAGTGGGTAATTGCACAGAATTGATAAATACAAAGGATCTGTTTTTTTTTATCCTGAAAAGCAAGTGGGAGAAAAAAGCACTACAGTCAATAGTCTGGTCTGTTTAAGTGAATTGGATACTAGCCCAAGTGATTGCAATGATGAGTACACCTTCATTGGTAAACACATTTAATGGCAAGACCACAGCCGACATTAATCTGAAATGAAATGTTTGTTCAGTTATGTTCATCCCGAAGTATTGGTCCTATGAAGCAACTTTGATTTTATAATGCTTCCAGCAATTGGCTGACTTCCATTGCCACCAAACTTGTTTAGCATCAATATTTCTGTTTTCCATGATGTGCATTCGGTTAGTTATGTTGGAGGTCACCCTTTGGATTTGAGATCTGTGGAAGCACTTGCCTTGAAAGTAGGGTCTGGTGATATATCGATATATCGGTTATGTCCGATATAATTTTCATATCGATATGCCGACATCTACATTTTTTAAAAATCGATATATCGAGAAAAAAATCAACACTATTCCAAATATCGATATATCGTTTCCGACGATATATCGGTATGTATCGATACGGGCAAACCGATATATCGATATCGGAAAATTTTCATATCGGTGGACCCTACTTGAAAGGAAGAGGAGGTGGAGGGCAGAACTGAATCTCCACAAGGCCAGAAAGTGGTTTGTATCTCATGGCCGTTGTACCAGATACAGTAAAAGCCCGTTTATCCGGCACCCAACCAACTGGAATGCTCAACCTCAACCGGTATCTCCCAGCACAATTCACCATTCCAGCAAACATTAAACTTAACGAATGTTGGAATTATTATTTTACCGAGTGTGCAGGAATGCTTTATTGGTAAGTATCCATACAATATTCTGTTATTATTTAGTGTATTATATATTAATATGGTATGTTTTAAAATAAGTTAATTTTTTGCGTAGGATTTTTGGCAACTTGTCGCTCGAATATTCGGCATATTTAATTAACCGGCACCCGGTCAGGTCCCAAAGGTGCCGGATATTCAAGCTTTTACTGTACTATAGTGTACAAAACTCTTAATATGGCAAAAACATAATTTTTGCGTAGCTGGTAGAATATTATCTGTCTGAGTAACAGATGACATGATTTGCTTCAAATATTGGTCGGTATAGCAATCGTAGATGAGGCAACTTAGTAAGCCTTTTGATGGATTCCTGCATTACATTTAAATCTGCTGTGGACCTGCGCTAATGGGAGGTGTGGGCCACCTGGTGCTGAATAGTTGAGTTCTGGGTCAATGGCTGACGCTAACGTAATTTCCTGCGTGCGTGAACATTTAAGTGCTGCAAATGTTGTTTCTTGCAAACTGGATATATGTGCAGGAAGTGACGTTAGTGTTTTCCTGTAGAGGCTGCAACATGAAGGATTTAACAACAGTGGCAATCTTGACAGTCAATCGTTTGTTGTCATGCCTCACTTAAATTTATCGACTGCTCAGACATTGACAGGACTATAACAAAGTTTTCTTGCACTTTGTATTAGCTTTGGTTCTACTTCTTTTCCTGGCAGGGTGCTTGTTTTCCTGACGGATACTATTGTTTCTTCTACTCTTCCAAGCAGAAATAGTTTCCTATAGTTTGTGGGGGATACTAGAATAAAGTCTGCATTATTTAAATCTGACATCCACATACCAATCTTCTCTCCTGGTTATCCCTGCAGCCTCATCAGAGAGCGTATGGATTAAGGTAGGATTGAATGAAATGGTAAAAATAAGATGAAGACCCAGCTATCCAATAATATTTTAGTGAAATCTTATGTTTATCTCTGCTTATTGAGATGAAGGGTTTCAGTGCTTTTATACACTCAGCTTTATGAACTTGTGTGTGGCCTTCTAGAAATGTTTTTTCCATTCATTGTCTGTGTCTTTTGACTGTGTTTGCCTTAGAAGAATCTCATTGAAAATAGTTCAATGCTAACTTGTTTTGTGGAATTGCTTCTGAAAAATTGAAGTTCGGATATCAATTCGGATATGTCCTTGGATATTCCAAAAAATGTAGTTATTGTTGTCTCAATCTACACAACACCAATTCCACTCTTGTTTTAGACCATCAAATATCATATTGGAATACGAATGGTTAGGACTAATAATATGGGTGACAATGTATCATAAACTTTGCATAATTTACTTACATTAATCTGTCTATATTCTGATTTAAGGTTTTATTCGTATTTCTTCCACGTATCTCAGGAGGCTAAATAATTTGGACCAAGACCATGACTGTGGAAACTAAGAACGTGAGAAAAGGCCATTTGGTTCACCATAGCTTGCCCCTCCACTACCCTATTTTACCCAATACTGTACCTTACCCAGCTGCTTTTAGAACGCTGTTAATAGCTTTGCCACACACTCCCGTGCAAGTTATTTCAAATATTTATCACTGTTTAATGAAACTATTATATTTTAAATTGTGTTCTCATCCTTTGCTGGTTTAATCTTATAGTTTTTCAATTTAATATTTGCGCACTGTGAAGTTTTGCTCTCAACTGCTGCCTTTTTAATTATTTTAAGTCACAGTGCCTTGGTATGTCCTCCCGATGTGAAAGGTGCTCTGTAAATGTAATATTTTTTTCATTTGTCCATATATTGAAAGGGAGTTTAATGACTAGGTAATCCTCCTCTGCCAATTTAATTTTCATTGTAGACTTATGAACATTTTTTCAAATTTATTATCACATTATGTTTGCAACATGTCTGCACAAGTGACACATGTACCTTTTTCCCCCATTAGGATATTGCTGCTCTCAGGAATACTCTTCCATATTTTAACTAACTACCCTGGATGTAACTTTTACTTTAATTAGAAGCCTATTTTTCTTGTGAAAGTCCAAGCAAATGATATTGTAAGCTGATGAACTTCTACTTTTTGCTATCTTTTTGAAAATCTCAAGGTAGATTCATCAAGCAAGCTATTCCCTGTCTAAATTGATGCTCTCAGTTTCATAGGAATAGAAGTAGGCCATTCAGCCTGGTGACCTTCCCTGCCTGGCTGTTTTATTAACTCAGATCCTTAATCCCATTTCCTTGCCTTTTTCCATGCCCTTTAATACACTCAAACTCCCTGGCATTTGTTTTGGCTGTAAATGTACTCGTCCAGTTTATAGTATTGGAATAGTTTTTATCATTATTTTATCTGAAATAGTTAAGCAAATTCTTCTCTAATAATACTGAATATGTATGTGTCATGTATAGTCATTGAATGTTGCTGAAGAAGAAGAATTCCTAGAATAAAATAGGTTTAAGAGAGTTCCTCAAATGTGTAGGAAATTGATCATGTAATGTCTGAACACTCTTGGTACCGAGTCAGAAAGTTATGAGTTCAAGATCCACTTGGGAACTTTGGGTTCAGGAGTTGAGGCTGATACTCCAAGCAGTGCTCCAATGTTGGAGGTGCTGCCCTTAAGATGAGACATTATCTGAAGTCCCATCAAACTGTTCAGGTGATGTCTTTTTTTTTAAAAAGTATTAATTGAAGGGAGTTTCCCCAGTCACCAACAATTCATTTTTAAGTGATTCACTTTATGGCTGTTTGTGGGTTTAATGTAAATTGCCTGTCCTGCTCGGCTGCAAAACTGGCTGACTAATCCAACGGTTGCTGCACTGTACAGTAAGTCTTGTGAAGCACTTTGAGATGGTTTGACAGCGTGATAAGTGCTCTAAAAGAAATCATTAGTAAGGATTGTTTCATTGTTGTTGAATAATGCTGTGTAATTTTTTAGTTAACATTTAATTTCAATTAGCCAACTACCACTCACTGTTCAAAGTGAGAAATTTACACGCAGAATTTTCTAATTTCTTCTGCAGTTTAACACACTGCTCCTTAGTCTGTATGACCTTTAAAACTGTTCTGCAGACTGACTAGCTTTCGTTTCCGATCAAGTGTTTTCAAAAAGTGGTCTAAACAGCTGGTTTTGTTATAACTACTTTCAACGAAACACCAAGGACCAAACAGACACAATATTTTATATCTAATTGGATTGGCTTTGTTTACTAATATAATTAACAATAATGTACAGATAAATCATACCATGGAGATGGGCACAGTCTTAATTCAGAAAAGCCTAGGAATTTAGCAGTAAAGTTCCAAGTGTCCAGAATCAATTGCTTTTCATCAGCTCTGGAACAACTTTACACTTGAATTCAGGATTGAATTCTGAGAGGGAAAGCAGGATACAATATTCCATTTATTTGGATGAACAGCAGCGTCCTATCTGTGTTGACATTTCAGTCTCTATCTTCTTGCCTCTGATCTTCTGGGTCTTTTCAAACTTTCTATCATGGTCTTCTACATTCTTACTGATCTCTTAATGCAGTAGGTTAGAGAAATCTTAACATTGTGTGTCTTCTTTGTCTCTCTGCTCTATTTTTCTCAACTACCTATCGCATCTAGGTGCCAGCTTGGTTCAGTCGGTTGGATTCTTGCCTGAGAGTTGATGTGTTTCATAGGTTTAGCCTGACTCCAGTGCTGGGCATGTAAATTGTGCATGTTTTCAATCTGATGATATATTAAGTCAATGTCCCATCCGCCTGCTCAGGTGGATGTTAAAGATACCCTGGCACTATTTGAAAAGAAAAGACAGTTTGTCCTGGTCATTAATCCTCCACAGTTTGTGGCGTGTACTGTTTGCATATTGGTTACCTACAAATACAGACACATCCTGGACAAGGTACCAGAGTATCTTCCTCAGCTGATCTTGTAACCATGCTATCAAATCAAAAACATTAACATTTCAATTTGCTTCTTCACCCAGCATTATTTAGTCTATTCCAATCTTTTGGCTTTCTTTTCCGTTTGGTTTTTGTACTGATATAAAAGTACTCAGAGACACAGCCTAGCGTGAAGGGAGCCATATTAATGTAATAAAATATAACCCAAGCAGATTCTTCTGATTGTTAAATCCTTATGGTGAACTTTAACCCACTGCACTCTTGGCTCTGTAGAATTCTCTTTGCTTTCAAAACCTAACTAAAAGTGCATCTCTTTGCACTGTTAGCCACACAATTTGGGTGTCTTTTCAGACTTTGTAAAGCACTTCTAGACCTTCCCCTGTGTGAAAGCACTATATAAGTGTAAATTGTCATCTGGACTAAATTTCCTGTCTCAGCCAAGCCCGCAGTATAATTGACCTTGGCACCCTCAGACTAGTGAGCTATAAAATCTGCCAGGATTTCTATTCCTGTTCGCTATCTAATGCCTCTGCTCAAACAAAGGTATTATGGCTATTGGTTAGTGTGCATAATGTTTTACAAGTGTTTCATGTTGTGGAAATAATATAACAGTGTACAACTTATTCACTGCACTTGGAAAATGAAATAACATTTTGTGGATGAACTGAATTTAGTCACTTTACCACAAGCTGTGTAATATATTATTTTGTTATTTATCATTCCTTCCGGTTGTTGTGGCCTTGCCCTATCCACAGTGAGCATGAAAAGATGAGCATCTTACTTTAAATCCAGACTCCCATGAAGTGTTTGTCACTTGGTGATGACCTCAGTTCATACCGTGATATAATAATAAGAAGAATCCTTGCATTTGATATCGTGCTTTTCAAAGCGTTTCACAGAATATACTGTAAAGTGAATTGACTGGATGTTTGTGGGCAAAACGCGGCAGCCAATTGCGCACAGCAGTGTCCCACAAATGGTCAGTGGATTGAAATGACCAGTTTTATATTTTTCGAGGGATTATTATCAGGTTGAGATTGAAACTTCAGTGGAGTTGAGGATAAAACTTGCATCCCAACAATTTCTGACTCCCCACTTCAGTGTCCTGTGCACCTGTACTGTTTATACGATGGATTTTGAAAGTATACCTATTATAGTTTTTTTCTATGGCTTTTATTTCTATAATTTTAATTGCTAATTTGTTACAGGTGGTTCTGTATCTCAGCATTTTGCTGCAAGGATGTCAAAATGTGGGATAATCGAGTTCCAGGCAGAAATGAACGAGAAGCTAGAAACTGCCATGAAAGAGGAGCTTGATAAAATACTGGCAAGTGCTCCAGTGGCTGAGGCAGAGGTACAGTATGTGTAATAGTATTTATTTCTGCAAGATAACTATTGACAGACTATGACTGCAAAATATTCTCCTAAAATTATAATTAATAGTGGTGCATCCTAATAATAATAATCCTTGAATTTGATATAGCGTTTTTTCACGTCTTCTAGTCGTCTCAAAACGCTTCACAGAATATGCTGTAATGTGAATTGACTGGATATTTGTCGGCGAACAAATACATGTGTGCAGGTGTGCCTAATTATACTTCAACTAAATGGGGCAAGTCATTGAACCAAGCAGCCTTTGAGTGATCAGTTGAATTTTCAGCTTTAAAAAATATTTGTTGGTAACAAAGTAATGGGAGGTTGAAACCAATTGAAAAGTCTATTTTACCCTTGTTGTCTAAAGAGACACTTTCTGACAATTTTGTGAACACAATTTTAGACACCCGCAGTTCTCTGTTTAAAAACAGATATAGAATTTAAAATTGTGGAATCTAAAATGAGGTTTACAGAATGTTTTTAGCAAAGAGCAAATTTAGCTTAATTTGATGCTACGAGAACAACAACTTGGATTTATATAGTGCCCTCCACACTGGCTGGCATCTCAGAGCTCTCCCCAATAACGGATCCCGGGGCCGAGTCAGGGGGAGGGGGAAGTCAATAAGAAAGGCCTTTAGCCGAGACATGAAAGTAGGAAGAGAGGGGGCGAGGCGAAGGGAGTGAGGAAGGGAGTTGTAGAGCCTCGGGGCGTAGTGGCTGAAGGCACAGCCGCCGATGGTGGAGCGGAAGATTCAGGGGACAAGGAGGAGGCCAGACCCGGTGGAGTGAAGGCAACGGGTACTGTTGTGAGGAGAGAGGAGGTCAGAGAGGTAGTGGGGTGCAGAGGAGTGGAGGGATTTGAAAACAAGAGTGAGGATCTTGAAATCGATCCTCTCCAAGACAGGGAGCCAGTGCAGTCTGGCAAGGACTGGGGTAATCAGGGAGTGAAGTTTGGTACGGGTAAGAATGCGGGTGGCAGAATTCTAGATAACCTGGATTTTATGAATGGTAGCAGAGGGGAGACTGGTGAGTTAGTTGTTAATTGAATCTGCAGAAGTTGCTAGTTGACTGACTTTAAATTAAATGCTATTATTATTGAGGACCACTTACATAGAAAGCTGCTGGGTGTCAGTAGGTTGTTTTTTTTCATTTTTTTAATTGCCATTTCAAGTTTGTATGAATAAAAAGCAAGTGGGTAACTTATTCACCATATAAATTAAATAATCGTAATTTTTCTGTACATCACAGAGAATTTGATCATAGATAATTTAAATTTTATGTACTGAAACCTTTTTAGATCATTAGGTTGAAAACTTGAATTATCTAAAGAATACAATGAGTTGAATCTATTTCTAGGCCATTTTATGTTCTTTACATTAAGGATGACCTGAGGAAGTTTAATTAATGCATTGTTTATTTTAAGGACATGAAGAAAAATTTTCAGAGGTTCCAGCAACTGTTTCATCGATTTTTGGAAAAGAAGGGACCCTCTGTAGAATGGGAGAAGATTCAAAAAGCACCAGAAGATTCTGTAAGTTTTGTGTACATAAGAGTATTACTGTGCTAGGCTCAGTGCATAAGATGTGGATATTATGTTGAGGGGTGGTAATATGAAACCTCATTATTGAGGTTTTTACACATAAATTTTTCACATCAATACTATGAGCTGCATTCAGGAACTCTTGAGACTACCATTTTATTCTTCTTCCCATGTGCCTTCCTCAATAGCTGCCACTACTACCACTAATACTATCATAACAACTTGCATTTATATAGTTTGCTTTACACTGGTACATCTCATAGCACTTAGAATCTAATACACAGAATGTTGCAAATTGTACGTTGTTTGAACCAGTAATTATTGGAGTAGGCCATCCTGTAGCTCAGTGGTTAGAGCACTCGCCTTACAAGCGTGAGACCTGTGTTCGAATCCAGGCAGGTCAGGGCGAAACCTTGGGCAAGTTTCCTTACTCCACACGCCTAAAAATAATCCCCCCCAAAACATAATAATAAAATTGGTCATTTCAATCCACGACTGTTTGTGGGAAACTGCTGTGCACAGTTGGCTGCCACGTTTCGCCCACAAATATACAGTCAATTCACTTTACAGTATATTCTGTGAAGCGCTTTGGGACATCTAGAAGATGTGAAAAGTGCTATTTCAAATTCAAGGATTATTATTATCCTGAAATTTTACGGCTACTGAACTCAACTCTAGGCTAACTTCACTGTTGGGGAATGATGCATTGTTGGCAGAGATCATGTGGATGAGATGTTAAACTGCGGTCCCATCTGTCTGTTCAGATGGTCAAGTATGACACCAACAGACTATACATAGTGTTTGATTTGCTGCACCTGATACAAAATGGCATCTTCTCGCAAAAGCAACTCAAAGGTCAGAGACTGAAAACTGACACCATCACATTGGTGAAGCTTGTTGGTCCATTTATGGTGATTGACATTTCAGAAATTCTCGTGGCATTCTATGATAGAGGGGAACCGTGACTATTAAATGGGGGAAGAGGGTAAGGTTATGGTGGAATGAGAAGCAATGTTTTAAAATTCCAAAATGCAGTATGCAGAATTGTAGACAAAATTGCCACATGAACTTTGTGGAGAAGAGAATACAGACTTCCACTATTTTTCTTTCTGGCTGGCAGCCAGCCTGCTTCCTGTAGCAATAGTGCAGTCGAAGCCAGTGTTTACGGGGTATGTATGCATATGAATGATCATCTGGTGATTCAGTCTGATGAATTGATCCCATTGAAGCAGACTGTCTATTCATAAAACTACTGTCTGTTTTGTAACCGAATTTTGGACCTAATTTTTGTGCATTGCCATAATAGATGCATAGTGCCAGTTGTGGTGCAATGTAACATGGTGAATTGAGTGCTAAATTAATCTGGGTTCTGATGTCCTTTTCAGTTTACTAAGACATTGTTTGGTTAGTTCTTTATCTCTTAAACTAATTAATTTGTACCAATTTCAGATTTTAAGCTTCCTAAATAAGTCAATAATGTAACCTTTGTAACAGACCGTCAGTGAACCTAAGTTTAGCATGTAGGATGCATTTGTACATAACAGTTAGACTGCTTGTGAAGTCTGTTTTAAACCTATTTAAAAGTTCCTTTGAAAATATATCTTAGTATCAGTATTGGTTTGTTTACTTCTCCACATTTAGAATATTCCTATGATTAAGCTTACATTTTTAATGAAGCTATACTAAACTTGAACTCATAACAAATTCTGTGTATGACAGTCTTTTGTGTATTTACATGAATGAACATTTGTAGCTTTCTTATTATACAGGTAATCCTCTATTTAGGACGGGGTTGCGTTCCTGAAAAACTGTATCTAGATTGAGACATCCTAAATCGAAACGCGATTTCTCATGCAGTTCCATTATATAACCAGAGATGCGTTCTTTTCACAAAATTTTCAGACCTAAAACCCACTAAATAACACACAAAACCACACAACAACACACAAATTAACACACATAGACAAGAAGGGGTATTTGGGGTAACTGTACAGTATTGTACTTTAATACGGCAAACTTTAATACAGTACACTACTGGCAAACTTTAATACTGGCAATGTGGCAGTGGCACTTGCAGCTTCCCCCACTCATTTTGATGTTGTGGAGCCCAAAGTGTCTTTAAACCTTTGAAACCACCCTCTGCTAGCATTGAAAGATGGTGCCGTTGAGCCTTCTCCTTCCTGATCATTTATCCTCCCTAAACAATGATTTTGCCTTCTCTTGGATAATCAGGGTGTTGAGTGGTATATTACGCTGGTTCTGATCCTCAATCCAGACACTCAGCATTCTTTCTATGTTTTCCAGCACATCACTCCTATGGTTTGCTAATCTGCTTGCACCTGTAGCTGTAACACACCTTGAACTTACCAGTACATTGTCCTTATTCTGTTTTATAGTAGCCACCGTCGATCTAGTTAGCCCTAAAGTCCTCCTGGCGTCCGTACCATTTTCACCAGACTCGATGTGCTTTATCACCTCCAATTTGGTATTTAAAGTGATGACTTTGCAGGGTTTCTGGCCGCTAGTGGTATTACTGCTGCTCATTTCACTTACTGCTGTCTCTTCCCGATTTGGTATAAACACGGTAGAGGTTGTAAATCGCTCGAAATTGCTCGGGAATATTCGGAAATTACTGTTATACTGATGTGGCGTGGTGTCGCTTCAAAATCAGCTGGCTTTTAAACAATGACGTAGCGACATGCTCTTGGCCAGTTCAAATGCTTGGATACACTGTATCAAATGCGAGCGCGATTTACCCGGGAATAGACTAAGGACTGTGCATATAGACAAAAAGGATGCGCAAAATGCGGCCGCGATATTCAAAATATGTACTGCGCATGTACAAAAGAATGTTTGTTAAAATTAATCCAAGTGTCCTATATCGATCAAAAGGTGTTAAAAAAAATTATGCTCCTTCAATCGAAACGTCCTAAATAGAAGCGTCCTAAATAGAGCCTTACCCATAATGCTGCAGAAGCAATACACTCACAGGAATCATGTTAAACTGCCAGATTGTTTTAGGAACTTCTAGTTTGGATTTATTAACCAATAACTTGTACTCCCCATGAGCAAATCAGCTGCCAAAAGCTAGTTTGGCATGGGGTAAGTTTGGGGCCTCAGCTATGCAATTAAAACCTGACTTGTATTGAATGTGCCAGGAGCAATACTCACATTAAATCCAGCTTTCACGGTATTGGCATAGCTTTTTTAAGCGACTAAAAAAAAAAAGTCTTGTTCAAGCAAAGCAACAGGTAGAACTGTATAACACAGTGATTCTACTTCTGCCAACAGCAGCACAGCAAGAATGTCTCAGATACATGCTGAACTATACCAGTATACAGTAGGGAACGGCGATATATCGGTATATCGCTAAAACCCAATAGGGAGAGGGGGAGAGATGGCTGGGGGGAGGGGGGGGAGGGGGAGAGAGACGGCTGGGGGGGAGAGAGACGGCTGTGGGGGAGAGGGGGAGAGAGATGGCTGGGGGGGAGAGGGGGAGAGATGGCTGGGGGGGAGAGGGGGAGAGAGATGGCTGGGGGGGAGAGGGGTAGAGAGATGGCTGGGGGGGAGAGGGGGAGAGAGACGGCTGGGGGGAGGAGAGGGGGAGAGAGACGGCTGGGGGGGGGAGGAGAGGGGGAGAGAGACGGCTGGGGGGAGGGGCAGATAGACGGCTGGGGGGGGGAGAGGGGGAGAGAGGTGGCTGGGTGGGGGGGGAGAGGGGGAGAGAGACGGCTGGGGGGGGGAGAGAGGGAGAGAGATGGCTGGTGTGGAGAGGGGGAGAGATGGCTGGGGGGGAGAGGGGGAGAGAGATGGCTGGGGGGGAGAGGGGGAGAGAGATGGCTGAGGGGGAGAGAGACGGCTGAGGGGGAGAGAGACGGCTGGGGGGAGGAGAGGGGGAGAGAGACGGCTGGGAGGGGAGGAGAGGGGGAGAGAGACGGCTGGGGGGAGGGGGAGAGAGACGGCGGGGGGGAGAGGGGGAGAGAGACGGCTGGGGGGAGGGAGAAAGAGACGGCTGGGGGGGTGGTGGGGGAGAGAGATGACGGGGGTGGGGGGTGCAAGAGAGGGACGGCGGAGGGGGGGGCCCCCCCCCCCTCCGCCGGGGAGAGACGGGGTGGATGTGATAATTTACAGATAGATAGAGATGGGGGGGGGATGTGAGAGAAGAGAGAGGGAGAGAGACATAGAGAGACACAGACAGAAAAACACAGAGATGGAGAGAGTGAGAGACACAGAGAGAGAAAGATATTTACCTCCTGAGAAGATAGGCCCGAATGCGCGCGCACCCGGAATGCGTGCGCACTCCGATGCGCGCGCGCGTGCATGCACAGTACGAAAAACTGAAAATATCGATATTTCGGTATATCTCGATATGAGCCAACCGATATATCCATATCCGGAAAATTCCCATATCGCCGTTCCCTAGTATACAGAATACATTGCCTTTTCTAAGGCTTGTAACCGAAGACTGTATTGTGATTTAAGGAGACGTCTCTAAAGACTTAATGTGTGCCACCCCCCCGAATCCCATTTTAAAAATTAGTGAGTTATCCTAGGGTACAAGCCAGTACCCTAGGATATACAAGTAAAACGTTGTTGCATCAGGATAATGGTGAGGGGCATAGTTCTGTAGCTCTCTGCTCTGTGCTCCCTTTTTATACAGTTGATCCAAGGTTCAAAGTTGGGTTTTTCAATAATTTCTTGGGCAGTAAGCCTGGTAAGTCCTGAATGGGGCACAATCAGTACTGAAGTTCACATCA
Organism: Hydrolagus colliei; assembly: GCA_035084275.1. Lineage (NCBI taxonomy): Eukaryota > Metazoa > Chordata > Chondrichthyes > Chimaeriformes > Chimaeridae > Hydrolagus > Hydrolagus colliei. The sequence goes on along the minus strand of CM068744.1, from coordinate 64,289,554 downwards.
TTAGTGTAACATTGAGGCCAGGCTGTTAATTGCACAAAATATTTTATAAGTTCTTTCACGCTAGGGTCCGGCGATATATCAGTATATATCGGTAAAATGCGGACTTTTTCAACTTACCTTGTCAATATCCGAATGCGCGCGCACACCGGAATGCACGTGTGCATGCGCAGGACAAAACAAACACGCGATATCGATATATCGGTACATATCGACATGGGCAAACCAATATATCGATTTCGGAAAATTTCCATATCGACGGACCCTACTTCACGCAGATCAGTGTGTTTGTTGTGGCTGGTTGCTGTTTAAGCATCAGCCATATTAAAGTCAGTACTTTAATATTTACTTTTGTAAAGCTGCTGTTGTTATTGTCGGTACTTTGTAGGTATATTATTACTATCTTTTCAGTTGGCCTTTATAAACACATTCATTTAAATTCTATTATCAATTTGTAAAGCCCTCAGGTGATTTTATATGAAAAACAATAAATTCAGTAATGTACTTTCCTCACTGGCTTAGTTTTACCTAATTCTGTTCTTAATTTACCACCAGGGAGTTTTAGTGTTGGTCACTGACATCTCATACTTGACCAGTCCTGATGAAGGCCATCTGCCAATTGGATCTTGGCGATCCAGAACATCCACCCTAACATCTTACCATTACCACATCAAGCTGTTTCTAATTTTTGTTAAATAGTGTCCAATTTTCTCTCCTTGTTGGCACACTGCCTCTCCCCGTCTAGTCTGGCCTAATTTTATTACGTTAATGTTCCATGGATGCTTGTTGCCTTTGTATCCCACTCGAATGGCCATTGTTCATGGGTGAGCTTCAGCTTGTCGGCCATTCGAATATAGAGGATGACACAGCAGATCCTGATCCTTCCATGCTTGTCTGCAACATAAACATAACCAGTAAAAGATGCCAGAGGAGTAGGAACCCTTGCTGTTTTTCCCCTCCTTAAATATGAAAAGATCAGGACCATTTAGCTTTCCTAAGCAGCCCTGGCTGAGGCTACTATACTCAGGACAGATCAGTGTTTAAATCGGTGAGCTTGCATCACAGTCCGTCAACCGCAGACTTGTAACATTGGAAGTGCTTGATCAGGCTGTTATTTAACTGATTTCCAGTGTACTAGCCTCAACCACCCTTAGTTTCCATTCATAATTATCCTCGGCCAAGAAATAATGTTTGTAATGTTTTTGACACGACATTTACATCTTCTGTTAGTTATCTTGGCCTCCCAATCTTTTCCTAAGATGTATTTAATTCTGTTTGCAGATTCTGCCTTATAATAGCATGAAAGCCAGAAAGTTACCTGAAAACGTCGCCTCACTCTTGGAGAAACTGGTAGTCGTAAAACTGAATGGAGGTCTTGGTACCAGCATGGGCTGCAAAGGTCCCAAAAGTCTGATTGGTGTTCGTAATGAAAATACGTTTCTGGACCTTACAGTTCTACAGATTGAGGTAATGCTCAAATGCTTACGTTAGATTTTTCAGTTATTATACTGTATGGCTAGGTCTTTAGTTAATACTTAAGAGATTTTTTTTCATAATGTCCTGTCACTATTATAAACAATCATATTAATAATTCTTGCCTTTGATCTAGTGCCTAGAGCCGTCTCAAAGCACTTCACAGAATATATTGTAAAGTGAATTGACTATATTTTGTGGGCGAAATGCGGCAGCGTCCACCAAACAGTCGTGGGTTGAGTGACTAAATTATATATTTATAGATTGTATATTTTGTGGATGATTTTTAAAAAATTATACATTTTTTTCAAATATATTGCATTCATATCGACACCCAGTATTTGTGTTTTTATTGGCAAATTAGTGAAATAGATGTCAAATGCAAATATTTATTTGAATGGTACAACGCTTTTGTTTGTTCTTGACTTACCAGCATTTGAACAAAACATATAATACAGATGTTCCATTAGTCTTAATGAATTCGTTCAACACTGCTGAGGATACTAAGAAGATATTACAGAAATACAGTCACTGTCGCGTGAAAATCGATACTTTCAACCAAAGCAGGTAAAGAAATGCTGAAAACTGAAGTACTGTATTTTGTTCATTAAAAACAACGTTTTGCTTTTCCTCTGCCCTTACAACCCAAATACTGCATCTTAAATTGAAAGGTTTGGGATTTTTTTTATTTTGAAAGGATGCATGTACAGTAGGGTCCGGTGATATATTGCTAAAACCCGATATAATTTTCATATCGATAAGCCGATATAGACATTTCAAAAATATCGATATATCGAAAAAGTCGATATATCGAGGGAGAAATCGGGATGCGCGCGCACTGAACTACAAGACCCAGAATGCTCATCTCTATGCACAATGCACATACCGAGGTGCAAAGCCGCCATATTGGATTCATAGTACTCGAATACAATATACAGGTATGCAAGGGGTGGGGGGGGAGAGAGGGACGGTGGCGGGGGGGTGGAGGAGAGAGTGACGGTGGCGGGGGGAGTAGGGGGAGAGAGGGACAGCGGCGGGGGGTGGGGGGAGAGATGGGGTGGATGTGATAATATACAGATAGATAGAGATGCGGGGGATGTGAGAGAGGAGAGAGACACAGACAGAAAAACAGAGATGGAGAGAGTGAGTGTGAGAGACACAGAGAGAGAAAGATATTTACCTCCTGAGGAGAAAGGCCCCAAATGCGCGCGCACCCCAGAATGCGCGCGCACCCCAGAATGCGCGCACACCCCAGAATGCGCGCGCACCCCAGAATGCGCGCACACCACGCGCGCATGCGCAGTACGAAAACCCTGAAAATATTGATATTTCGGTATATCTCGATATGAGCCCATCGATATATCTAAATCAGAAAATTTCCATATCGACGGACCCTAATGTACAGTAAAAGCCCGTTTATCCGTGACCCGATCAACCGTAACTTCCGTATAACCGGCACCCCCAAAAAAAGGTCCGCATTCAATTAATCAGAATTTATCCAGAAAATGCCTTATCATTATTATTATTTGTGTATGTTTTCGGCCGAATATCCGGCACGCGCTTTTAACCGGCATTGGCCAGGTCCCGAGGATGCTGGATAAGCAGGCTTTTACTATATTTGGAACATTTTTTGCCAAAGAATGGGTTTATTAACAAGGTCACTGTTCTGGGAATTAAGAAGGTCTTTGGCCCATATATTTTCAATACCCTCCTTATATTGCATTGACTAGTACTGCCAGCTTTCAGCCTGACTCAGTTGTTAGTGTTTTTGCCCCTCAGTCAGAAAGTTGTGGGTTCAAGCTGCACGTCGGGACTTCAAGCTCATGGACACTTTGTGCAGTGCTGTAGGTGTGTGCATTGCTGAAAGGTGTTGTCCTCTGAATGAGAATTTAACCAAGGTCCTATATAGCTGTTCAGATGGACATTAAAGATCCTATGGCATTATTTGAAAAGAGAAGGGAGTTTCTCCCTGTGTCCTGTCCCAACAATCCTCAGATAAAATTGGTTATTCATCACCTAACAGGAAACAAGTCATTTTAGAGCAGTGGTTCCCCAACCGTTTTTTGCTGCGACCCTAAATTAGCCACCCACAGAACCTCCCCTGACCCATAGGGGCTGACTGCGCGACTGAAGCAGAGCTCAGCCAAGACGATACCTCCGTCTCTTTTGTGGACTCAGTGCAACTCGCTAGTATAGTCTTTCATACAAATTGGTCAGTGGTGCCACCTCAGGCATTTTTCAGCATTTAAAAAAAAAAGAAAAAATTCTGATGACCCTTTGCGACCCTACTGAGGACTCCCGCGACCCTGGTCTGGGTCGGGACCCGGGGGTGGGAACCACTGCTTTAGAGTATCAGATGTAACGTAATGTCGCTACAACCAAGGCCAATTGATCAACCTTGTGTACAATACAATGCCCTAATCGCTGAATTGGTCCTTAGATATCCAAGAATCAACAAGGAGTCTTTGCTTCCTGTGGCTACGGATGCATCTGGCAGTGGGGAGAATGCGGAAGCCTGGTACCCACCAGGTCATGGTGACGTCTATGCCAGCTTCCACCACTCTGGTCTGTTGGATACTTTTTTGAAACAGCAGAAGGAATATATTTTTGTGTCAAACATAGATAATCTTGGAGCAACAGTTGACCTGCACATTCTCCATCATCTTTCGGATCCACCAAATGGAAAACCCTGTGAGTTTGTTATGGAAGTGACTGACAAGACGAGAGCAGACGTGAAGGTAAGTAATTGATTGTGAAGGAGATTGAATAGCAATGTTTAATGAACTGTGTGATTGATCTTCATGTTCAAACAGTCTTGCAAAATCCATATGTAATGTGTGTTCCCATATATATGAAGAATAAATCCTAAAAGTGGATAACAAAGTATTGTAGCTATATTGAACATTTTTGTAAATGTTCTGAAATCAACCTTTTGTTTCATGCAGGGTGGTACCCTTACTCAATATGATGGCAAGCTAAGATTACTGGAAATTGCTCAGGTGCCTAAAGCACATGTGGATGAGTTCAAGTCAGTCTCCAAGTTCAAGATCTTTAACACTAACAACTTATGGATTTCCTTGAATGCAATCAAAAGGCTGCAAGAGGAAAATCAAATTGACATGGAAATAATTGTCAACCCAAAGGTAACAACGTTAAGCTGTGTTGCACTTGAGTTTTGCAAGTTGTGGACCTAGCTATTTTTTTTAATGATTAGCACTTATGTTGAATTGCTGAAGCTATTCGAGAATGTTGTTGCATTTCCATCATTTATAGAATAAGAGAAAATTGTTAATTCAGTTGGTAAGAACAAATCCTTATATTTTATACTACAGATCACACAATGATTGTAAATTTAAACTATAGATCGGGTGAAGAAGACCCTTTGGCTCATTTGATTTCATCCTTCCAGAATGCCCACTTTACAGTTTGTCCACAAATATAATCTCTGTACTTTACGGTAAAATCCTGAGAAGCATTTTGACACATTGTGATGTGATATGATGAGATATATTAAATGCAAGGATTGTATTCCCAATACAGCTCTTATTGGCCTCACCCTTCCTGGTAACCCGTTTCAGGTATTAATTACCTTCTAGGTAAATGAATACTTTGTAGTGTTTGCCCTATATTTACACTTCACTTCCCTTTGCAAACACTGAACCTGCGCTTTCTTGTTTTGCTGCCTTGCTAAAAGAAAGCATTGTTCTCTGTTTGATTCTCAATTCCATTTTCTTGAAAAATCTTGTAAATTTCCTATGGAGGTCAATCATGTCTGAAATTTCTCTTTTCAAGGCTGAACAATACAAGCCGGTCTAATTGTTCATCACTCTTCTTAACGCTAATCAGTCATCCTTGTTACTCAGCTTTGCATTGCCTCTAGGGCTTGTGTAGGTGTTGTATATTTTGGCAATCAGAATTGTACTTGAGTGTGGTCTGACCAAAGCACTGTACAATATACATATGACATCTGGGATCTGATCTCAACTGATTTTCACTGTTTGCCTTGTTTATTACTGCCCGACATTGTTTTAATTTAGTGAGCAGTGAATCATTTCATATCTCCAGGTCCTTTTCAGGTTTCTCCGTAGCAAGTTCTATTCGGGTCATGGAATACATGTGCCTTCTATATTTGTTTATTTCCTATATAATAATCCTTCAATTTGGTATAGTGCCATATCAGGCGAATGTTGATACCCACCAAGTTTGTCAGCTGAGAAACGCATTAGTACTTTGGTTTCTATTTGAGCAGTGTATTCATCCCTTGTGGTTTGTATTCAGTTTGTCAAAGCTTCAGTTGCTTTTGTCAGAACTTTCCAAGAGATCACCTGATATTACCTTGCTTTTCATCTTCCTTGAATTCACATTCTTTAATTTATTATTAATGTTCCTTGGAATTGATATAGGCCTTTATCATGCGGTTCAGATGTCTATAAGCGCTTCACAGAAAATATTGTAAAATGGATTGACTGTATTTTGTGGACAAAACGTGGCAGACAATTGTACACAGCAGGAATTTGTTGTGATGGGTGACTGTCAAATTATGTTTTCGGTCGCATTGAATTTTGATTGTAAGTCCTGTTTCACACCATCAAATTAATTAATTTAATTTCCTGTTTTTATTTTGTGTTTGGTTCAATTGCTATCAAACGTGTTCTGAGATGTGCTATGGCAGTAATGTCTAATATTTTTTCCTTGTGTGAGCTTTATATATTTTTGTGTTGATAATCTGTATGAAAATTGATTATTGTTTTTCTTTCAACAGACCTTGGATGATGGTCTAAATGTCATACAGCTCGAAACAGCAGTTGGTGCTGCTATTAAGGCCTTTGACAATGCATTAGGTGTTAATGTCCCACGAAGCCGTTTCTTGCCTGTTAAAACTACCTCTGACCTGCTGCTGGTGATGTCTAACTTGTACAGTCTGGATGCAGGATCCCTGATGATGAGCAAGAAGAGAGAATTTCCATCTGTACCTCTGGTCAAACTGGGCAGATCATTTACTAAGGTAAAATAAAAAGTTCTGATATTTTTCGTAAAACATGATTAACAGTTATCCAAGGAAAAGCTTCAGGCTCTGGTCTTTTGCCTATGTTATGTAAGATGATGCCCTGCAGGGTAGAATGTACCTCTCAAATAGGTACACTAAAATGCCAAACGCTGTTTTCATTTAGTCATGGTTAGCTACGATTCGCCCACAAATATATACAGTCAATTCACTTTACAGTATATTCTGTGAAGCGCTTTGGGACGTTGATAAGATGTGAAAAGCGCTATATCAAATGCAAGGATTATTATTATTATTACACAGAATTTGGATGCAATTTGGAGCTCCTGTAGTTCAGTGGTTAGAGCACTCGCCTTACAAGCGTGAGACCTGTGTTCGAATCCAGGCAGGTCAGGGCGAAACCTTGTTTAAGTTTCCTTACTCCACACGCCTAAAAATAATCCCCCCAAAAACATAATAATAAAATTGGTCATTTCAATCCATGACTCTTTATGGGACACTGCTGTGCGCAATTGGCTGCTGCATTTTGCCCACAAATATACAGTCAATTCACTTTACAGTGTATTCTGTGAAGCGCTTTGAGACATTGATAAGGTGTGAAAAGCACTATATCAAATGCAAGGATTATTTTTATTATAATAAATTAAATTGCTTGTGCGTCGGTACTGTAAGAATAATAAGGGGACATGGCAAACATCTGTTGAATCCCCTTAGCTAGCAACATCAAACTTGATTCTTGCTGGTTCAAATATATTTTAAAAATAATAATAATCTTTGTATTTGATAGTGTCTTAATCACGTCGTTGAGACGTCTCAAAACTCTTCACAGAATATATTGTATTTGATGTAGCGCTTTTCACATCTTCCTGACGTCTAAATAATAAATAAGTAAAATGAGCGATTAGAAAAAAGGAGCAAATGACGCAGCAGGAAGACCTGATCCAGTGAGCAGGTTCATGGATAGCCTACAAAGATAGACTTACTGCTGGCAATAATCTTTATTCTATTCATTAATTTTCTCCTAAAGCTATTTTGACACAATATGACATTGATAGTGCCCTCCACTACCCTTTACAGTGGTCGTTTATCCTTTAACTGCTGGAGGCAATACATCTGAGCTTGATTAATTCACATCAGACATGAGTACTTTCCATCATGTCTGAGTAGCAGTAAATAACAGTACAATCCGCCTAGTGCTGGTTTATTGAGCCTGGTGGTAATTGTCCCACCCCCAATCAAAAAGTGTAATCGTATATTTTAACTTAAATTGCAGAATGGATTTCTCAAGGTTTATGGCCTGCGCAAATGGGAACAAGGAAAAGATTATTGATAAGCGTGTCCAAATAAAGTGTGCGTGACAGAATGGGGTTCAATTGTTTCGGAGATCCGAAACCTGAAATATCACCTGAGTTAAAGCTTACAATCTAAGGCCGGGCAGATTTTTAAAACATTATTCACTTCAGTCTCAATTTGAAAGCAGATTTTCATTTTTTTTAAATGTAGAAAACCAGCGCTGCAGAGGAAAACAATAGGATCATCCCAAGTGTTAAGGGAATAAGCTATGAATAAGCCATGAACAATGATTGGACAAGTTAGAGCTTAAAAAGTAAAATATGTGAAGTGGAATTGAGTCCCAAAACAAATTCTTCATATGTGTCAGAGTAGCAGAACAGAAGAGCAGAGGTTAAAAGAGCAGTTTCAGGACAGACACCAGGAAGTATTTTTTTGCCCAGAGGAATTAGCAACTATTTTTTCTAGGACAAAATGATAAGGTCATGACCCAGACTTGCTTGACAGCTTTTGAGGTATTAAGAGAACTTTAAGGTGTGGATTCTGGAAGAATGAGATCAAATCTTCTTTATTTAAACCGCTTGTGAATTTAACTGAATTCAGGTTTCTGCATGGACCTCTCATCTCATTCACAAAAGTAGTCGTCTCAAAGTCTAGTATTTAATTTGGTGGCTTTTAAAGTGTTAGGTGGGGCTCAGATATTCTCCTGTCAAGCAATCAGATTAATCCAGTGGCTTCCAAATTTTAAATAGTGGTGTTCCCCCCCCACTAACTCAGCAAAGTTTCCGTTGCGCACCGCCCCCCCACCCCCCACACCCAATACTTGGCCCCACACCCAATACTTGGCTCCACACCCTCGGGGCCCCCATCCACACACACTCGGGTACCCCATCCACACACACTCGAGGGCTCGAGACTCTAAAGCTCCGCGCCTTCCCAGCAAACGGTACGTGCCCCTCCAAGGGAGGCGCGCCCCACAGTTTGGAAACCAATGGATTAATCCATGTCACGTAATGGAATATGATACTTGGAAGACAGTTCATCTTTTGTTTTTGTTTTCACATAGGTTCAGGATTACCTGAGCAGGTTTGAAAATATACCAGATATGCTTGAACTAGATCACCTTACTGTTTCAGGAGATGTCACATTTGGCAAGAATGTTTCATTGAAGGTTAGTAAAGGACTCAACGTGATATTGTTTTAGATTGAAATATGACAAATTCATTTAATTTGCCATCCAAATAGCCCATGAAATCTTAATTCACACCCCAAAGCAATGCAAAGCAGAATTATTCAATAAGTACTCTTGCTCTGCATGAGGAGATGGTTATACTGTGAGTTGTTCTCAATTGTGGGTTTTTTCCCAAAAGTGTTTGATTCTCAGTTAATTTACAGGGTCCAGTTTTAATGTACTTTTAATTGCTGTATTTGAATTTACATGACACAAGTAACCTGAGTTTTTGTTCTGTATCCAGGGAACTGTTATAATTATTGCGAATCATGGAGACAGGATTGACATCCCTCGAGGTGCAGTTTTGGAAAACAAGATTGTTTCGGGCAATCTACGGATTCTGGACCATTGAGATCAAAGGCCATCCTAATACTAAACTATTAATTCTATTATCATGTGGACTCTTCAAACTAATATTAATACCTAGTTTTGCGTCCACTTAATGCTTACAGTTAATGCTAGCTTCAGGCGTGGAAATGGTACTTTTAGAACAGTTAAATTGCATACTGTATTAAACTTGTACATTACCACTTTTGTGGCGGTCGTAAGGTAATATCTCGTAACTAATCCTGAGGACTAATGTAGCATTTCTTATACCAAAGTCAACCATTTTGTTCCCAAAAATATGAATGGAATTAGTTCTATTCATTTTTTAAAGATAAATATATCAAATTGTAAATGTTTGCTTCAGCGATTGAAAGCAAAGTTGAGTGTCTTTTGAATACCAAAACGTGTTCATTACTTAAAGGATTGAAGTGTTCTGTAACTCTTCTGAGCCATTGCTGACTTGATAGCCAGTTATTGATGTCTAATAAAACAAAGTGCAATCATCTGAAAGTTCTATCATTTTGTTTTGTGAATGTTCCTCCTGTTCTATATGAGAAGGGCAGGGTTTCACATGGATTGCAGATATAAGACAAGTGCTTCATGCAAATAAAAATCTGTACCTGTACTCCATGGGTATTAGAGAACTTACATGGGACATAGTTGAAAGCTTTATGCGCTCTGAGACGCCGTCCAGCGTGGAGGGCGCTATATAAATCGAAGTTGTTGTTGTTGTTATGCGTAGCTGGTAAGGAAAGTAACTAACAGTGCTGTTTCTCAGTGGTTGAAGGATGATCTTTGATAAACAGCCTCAAAAAAAATTGATAGGATGGGTAGAAGTATATACAATACAAATTACATTTGTATAGAGCCTTTCATGGCAGGAGGACGTCCCAAGGTGCTGGACAGTCAGGAATTTGACTGGGGGAGCTGGGGATTGGGGAGGGATGTGAGTAAGATTGGATTGGGAAGTGGAGGAGAAGGGAAAGGACAGATTATAGAACATTTCCTGGGTGATTATAGAATATTTCCAGGAAATGTTTATCTGAAGGGTGATCAACAAGTGTGAAGTCGCCTGAAAATGAGGAGCATCTATATCACTTGTCAGCAGTAACCCATGACAGCCACATGCCTGAGATCACAAAATATACAGTCAATTTACTTTACAGTGAAGTGCTTAGAGAAGTCTTGAAAATGTGGTGAGGCACTGTGTTAAAATGCTAGGATTATTATCCTTGTTATTGGATTATTATGTAGAATGCTGTATCTTAGTGCTAAGAGCAAATGCCTCACAAGCGAGAGGACCTGGGTTTGATTCAAGCAGTGAGCCAGTTTCCTAATTCTAATTTCCTAATTTCCTAATTCTTACCTAACAGTAGGAACCCGGTTGTTAGTCGATTGGCGGAGTGCTTTTGTAGAAGATCCTTCAAAAAAAATTGGTCCCTGAATCCATGACTGTTGGTGGGATATTGCTGCAATCAATTGACTGCCACGTTTCGCCAACAAAATATAGTTAATTCACTTTACAGTATGAAAAATGCAAAATATTGCAAATGCTGGAAGTGAGTCAACGGTTCGGGTACACAACTCTTCGTCCGAACCCGAAATGTGATTGTGGACCTGAAACATTGACTCACATTTCCTTTCTCCATAGATGCTGCCTGACCCGCTGAGTGTTCCCGGCCATTTCTGTATTTGTTTCACTTTACAGTATGCTCTGTGAAGCGAGTTGAGACTTCAAAAAGACATGATAAGGCACTATATTAAATGCAAGTATTATCACCACAAGCTGCCAGTTGACACATCTGAGAAACAGTTGTCACAAATGTGTATTAAATAAAATTCGCACACAAAATGTTAAAAGAGTACTGTCACCATGAAGTCTTCTACAACAACAAAATTACATTTATATAGCGCCTTTTAGGTCGGGAGAATGTCTCAAGTCTCTGGACAAACAAACAAACAAAACTTACATTTACATAGCGCCTTTCACGTCGAGAGGACATCCCAAGGCGCTGTACAGTCAGGTAGGACAAGAGCAGGGTGGGAAGGATCAGGGCAGGATAAAGCATAGTAGGAAAAGTAACTGTATATTAATGGGCGAAACGCGGCAGCCAAATTGCGCACAGCAGTGTCCCATAATCAGTCACGGAAGTGGGACTAGGGGCAAAAGGGGGTAAAGAAGCAAAAGGGGAGGGGACGAGGCAGGGGGAAGAAAGGCAGGAAAGTCGACTGTATACTTGTGGGCGAAACGCGGCAGCCAAATTGCGCACAGCAGTGTCCCCACAAACAATCGCGAAAATGGGGCCAGGGGAGAAAGGGGGAAAAGAGGGTAAGGGGGGAGAGGGAGGGAAAGGTGGGATGGGTTAGGGTTAGGGAGGAAGAGGGGGGAGAAAGGGGGGCAAGGAAGAGAGGGAGGGAAAGATGGGTGGGGGCAAGATCAGGAAGGGAGGGAAGGGGAAAAGGGAGGAGAGAAAGTGGGGAAAGGGAGTGAGGGAAGAAGAAGATGGGGGCAGGGGTGGGGGGAATCAAACAACAATAATAAACAATAATAAACAACAAAAGCAATAATATTAACAACAAAAACAGCAACAAACAATAACCAACAATCGTCCAACAATCGTCCAGCAACCACTCCCTGTCCTCGCCGCCCGCCCGGACGATCCCTGAGATGGCGGGGGGGGAAAAAAAAGGGCCCAGTGTGGTGTCAGGCCCCAAAACCAACCGGCTCCTCAGTCGGTGAACCCGGGGACTCTGTGATGGCCCTGGCACCTCGGACATGGTGTGTCTGGCCGGCTCTCACAGCAGCAGCAGCAGCAGCCCGATCGCCGTCTGGATCTCCCGCGACGAGATGATCCGTCGCTTGCAGCACCTGGGCGCTCTCCCCCTCGCTCTCCCCCTCGCTCTCCCCCTCGCTCTCCCCCTCGCGGAAGACGTGCGCCACCCGCTGCCTGAGGAAAGTGCCGAGGTCCTGTCGAGGGGCCGCTCTTCGCACAGCCGGAGGAAGCGCCGACAGCGAGTGGCCGCCATTCCCTCCGTGATACTCCCCGTCGTCCAAAAAGATGGTATTCGTTGGCCGACTGCCCATAGAGGAAGAACCGGCAGCGATGGAAGCCGCTCCAGCTGGTGGGCTGAGCGGTGCATAGCGTGAAAGCTCTGTCCCCGCGATCGTTCCAGCCCGAAGATCTCTAGCCTCGGGAGCGGGTGATCCGTGTGAAAAAATATCACTATATATCTAATATATATATATCTAATATCACTATTAGATAAAATATTAGATAAAATAGATGATATAAAATATCATCTATTTTATAGGTCTTGAGGCGGGACTTGAAGGAGGCTACGGAAGGGGTGAGGAGCAGGAACTCCAGGATGGAGTTACAGAGGTTAGGGCCAGAGTGGCTGAACACTTACCTGCCGATGGTGGGGTAGGTGTGTCGGTTGGGGGTGATGGAGCAGGCCGGAACTTGCTGAGCAGAGGGAGCGGGTGGGTTGGTAGGGGTTAGGAGGTCATAGAGGTCACAGGTGGAGCTCCTGTGGCTCAGTGGTTACAGCACTTGTCTTGCAAGCTGGGGAAACCAAGCTGGGGAGACCTGTGTTTGAATTCAGGCAGGTCAGGGCGAAACCTTGGGCAGGTTTCCTTACTCCACACGCCTAATAATAATCCCTCCAAAAAAACACAATAATAAAATTGGTCATTTCAATCCACGACTGTGTGTGGGACGCTGCTGTGCGCAATTGGCTGCCGCGATTCACCCACAAATATATACAGTCAATTCACTTTACAGTATATTCTGTGAAGCGCTTTGGGACGTTGATAAGATGTGGAAAGCGCTATATCAAATGCAAGGATTATTATTATTATTATTATTATTATCTATCGCCAGGCGAGGTGGAGAGAGTGCAGGTGCTATCCTGCACTCTCTCCACCTCCCAAGGACAGTGAATGTTTCAGACCCGAGCTGGAGTCGGGGAGGGTGGGGGGGATTTGGGGTGACTGATGGGACCATCGAGGAAGAGGGTCTTGAGGCGGGACTTGAAGGAGGCTACGGAAGGGGTGAGGAGCAGGAACTCCAGGATGGAGTTACAGAGGTTAGGGCCAGAGTGGCTGAACACTTGCCTGCCGATGGTGGGGTAGGTGTGTCGGTTGGGGGTGATGGAGCAGGCCGGAACTTGCTGAGCAGAGGGAGCGGGTGGGTTGGTAGGGGTTAGGAGGTCATAGAGGTAGGTTGGGCAACGCCATGGAGGGCTTTGAAGGTGAGGACCAGGATCTTGAATTGAATCCTCTGGGTGATGGGGAACCAATGGATTCGGATGAGAATGGGGGAGATGGGGTCCCAGAGCTTGGAGCGGAGAGGAAACGGCCCACAGAGTTCTGGATGATCTGTAGCCTACGGAGGGAGCGGTTGGGAAGGCCAACAAGCAGGCAGTTGGTTTAGCCGAGCCTGGATGTGATGAAGGCATGAATGAGAGTTTACCTGAGGGATGAGGTAGTGGCAGAGTTGGGCAATGTTGTGGAGGTGAGGGAAGGTAGAGAGGGTCATGGCTTTGGGGAGGTAGGACAGTTGAGGATTGAACAAAACGCACACAGAGGTTCCTGACTGGCTTGGTGAGGTGGAGTGAGCAACCATGGAGGTTGATGTTGCCAGTGCCGCATGCGAGCCAATCAGGTCTTGTTTACATTCAACTGTAGAAAGTTAGATCTCATCCAGGACGATGTCTGACAGGCAGTCTGTCAGGACAGCAGTGGTCCTGGAATCAAGAGAGTTGGGTGTCTTCCGCATACATGTGGAAGTTGATCCCATGTCTGCCGATGATGTCACGAAGTGGGAGCTTATAGATATTGAAAAGTAGGGGGTCAAGGACAGAACCCTTGGGGACACCACAGGTGACAGTGCGGGGGCTGGAGGAGAAGCCGTTGGTGGCAACAAAGTGGAGATGGTGAGAAAGGTAGGAGTCGAACCAGGCGAGGGCAGGTCCATGAAGATTGAGCAGGGAGGAGAGGTGGTGTAGGAGGATGGAGTGGTCGACAGTGTCGAAGGCAGCAGAGAGGTCAAGGAGAGGTCAAGGAGGACAAGGAGGCAGAGAGAGCCCTGATCACAGATGTTTAAATTGTCGTTAGAGACTTGGACCAGGGCTGTCTCCGCAATCCACTGTCATCAAGGTATCTTAGCTTTCATGGAAATGCGAATGTCATTTTCCTACTTTCTTGGAGGAAATTACTGGATGCCTGAAACCTGAGCTTTGGGCCATTGCATTAAATGTGGTCAAGAATCTGCTGCTAATGTTGCTTTATCAGTCAATAAGTGGTTTCTTGTCCAAAAAAAATGCAATTGTTAGACCTGAACATCTGAAACCACTATGCTTTATTACCCAATAAATAGATATAATTTGATTTCAATGTGGCAACCAAAATCATTAGCAGCTTTTACACCATAAATATTTAATGGGCAAGGAATTGAGCCCAACAAATGTTGTCTACTTAAATTTTCAGAACCCTAAAGACTGGGTCAGTAGCTTGAGAATTGCGATGCATCAAGGGAAGGTTTCTTGCAGATGGCTGTTTTGAGTAGGGTGGGAACGATATCGGATGAAAGGGACAGGTTGAGTAGGTCGGTTGAGTAGGTCAGAAAGTAGTGGGGCGAGGAGGTGGAGCTGGGAGGTAAGGAGACGGGTGGGAATGGGGGTCCAGAGAGCAGGTGGTGGGCTTCATGGAGGTTATGGTGGTGATGATGGAGGATAGGGAGACAGATTCAAAGGTGTGGAATGAGGAGTGGATAGAAGTTGGAGTGTGCGGGGAGAAGTGTGTTAGGGGGTGGAAGTTGGAAGGGCGGTGACAGCTGAGTGGATTCTAGGGTCCGTCGATATGGAAATTTTCCGATTTAGATATATCGATGGGCTCATATCGAGATATACCAAAATATCGATATTTTGGGGGTTTTCGTACTGCGCATATGCGCGTGGCGCATTCGGGGCCTATCTCCTCTGGAGGTAAATATCTTTCTCTCTCTCTGTCTCACACTCACTCTCTCCATCTCTGTGTTTTTCTGTCTGTGTCTGTGTCTCTCTCTCCTCTCTCACATCCCCCCCCCCCATCTCTATCTATCTGTATATTATCACATCCACCCCGTCTCTCCCCCTCCCCCCGCCGCTGTCCCTCTCTCCTCTGTGAGGTGAGGCGGAGAGGACAGAGGAGCTGGTTGGTTGTGGAGAAAAGGAGATTGGGATTGTCCTTCGCCTCTAGGATTATCCTGGAATAGTAGTGTGATTTGGCGTAGGCCAGGGCAGAGCGGTAGGTTTTGATTTGGTCCAGCCAGATGTGCTGGTGGATCGTTAGACCAGATTTGAGCCAGGTGAGTTCAGCGGCCTTCCTTTTCGCTTGTGCCCAATCCACCAAGACTCTTGCCATTGTCAAACATTCTATGACATTACCCAGTGTAAACTGGTATATACATTACCCAGCTATGTATATATAATGTGAGTAGTTGTTGTAATTCAAATATTGGTTGAAACTCTCAATATTTACCATGTGAGTTCACAAGTACCAGCTCTGCCCAGGTGAAGCCCATTCTGTCTGTACAGCTTTCAGCTGTCTGAGAATTTGTTCAATGCCAGGATTTCTCCCTCCTATGACCCGCAACAATGAAACAGCATGTATAACGTTAAAATATTTCAAAAAGCTTCAGACAATTACTGTTATATATAGATTGTAATTGTAGACAAATCTCAGCAGCTAGTTTGCAGTTCCCACAAATTTCTTGTAAATCACTGGGAGAAATATTGGCACAAAGAAAGCACTTTAAAAATAAAATATTTTCCTTCCTTTGTTACACCATCTACCCACTCATATATTGATATCTGTGCATTGCCTGTCCCTAGAAACAGTAATCCTTAATTTACCATCCTCACGTAAAGACTTTTATCAAAATTTGATCAAATATATATTCACTGTTCCAACGTTCGAAAACATTGAAGGATTATGTTGTCTTCTAACCAGGTAGGTGTCAAATGAACAGATTTACATTTAGTGCGTTTAACCTTCAGGTGAGAAACGGGAAAGCCTTTAAGAAATACAGGTATGTTGGAAGGTCAGTATTTCCCAGCCGACTGGTAATATGTCAAAGGGCAGCAAGCTGTTGACATTTAGCTTTGCTGCTGGTACCAAATAGTTGTTGATTAAAAGACAGCTGTTCTGATTAGCTCGAAAGAGGGAGTTGCAGAACGCACCCAAATCCTGTCCATTCGGGTGTATAAAGCAAAGTGTTCTTGCTACAAAAAATCCAAAGCAATCATTTTCATTTAATTTTTATTTTGAGCTTTCAGTTTTTAAAAACATCAGAATTGGGAGAGATATTAGGTTAGACATGAAACTCCCCAGCAAGCAGGTCTTTAAATTAATTTGAAAGCAGCCAAAGAGGAGATATGCCTGCCTTCAGTGCCGTTAATGTATTGTTAGGCACTCGGTAGGTAAGGACTTTACTCTTAGTAGCACAAACTAACGCTGTGCTGTAAGATGAGGCACTTGACTGAAGGGTAGACATTCTCCTTTAACTCAGGTTATTGATGGCAACTTATTGCAAAACTCCCGCAGAAATGATGGAAACTGAGCTTGAACCGCCATAAATTCTGCTTTGAAATGTTTTGTAAATCAATAAAAAACATAGTTTGACCTGAATCGTTTCCATAAAATTCCAGTGAAGCATTTTGAGCACAAAAACATTGTGTTTAATAAGCAGGTATTTCAGAATAAAAAACCTGAAACCTGCCGTATTTGCAATGGCAAATAATATTCAACAGTTGATCCCTCAAACAAACTTTACTATAAACACTCAACTTCTATATAATCTACAGGGTAATAAGAATGCGACACCTAAAAACAAGTTCTGCAACACTTCCATTTTAGATTTTAAACTGGGTTGTAAAGGACCTGTTCATATTATAATGCAACCACCATTCAAAAAGACTTTTTCTTTTTTAAAATCCATAGAAAGGTTTGTAAAAAAATAAAGCTCCAAAATTATTAGCTTCCCATCCCCCATGGGTAAGAAACGACCAATTCATTTACACAAATTGAAAACGTTGCAAGAATTTACAATCATTTAAAATATATTTTACAAACTGTACCATCATTAGTTACAACTGTAGGAACTCTTTAAACAGATAGTGTTATGATTGCACATGAGGTTTTAATATACAAATAATCAGACGCAAAGCATCCTTTTAGTGCTACATAGTCTTCCAGTATTGGGTTTGGTCCAAAGAAACCTGAAGCTGGTTTCAAAGGTTGTAGAAACCATGAACAACAGCTGAGCACTTCATCGCTGAAGGACATGTCGTGTGTGAATCACTCCCTGATTTTAGTCTCGATTCTGAGAGGAAAGCTTAGTGTGGACTTTCATTAAGATATTTGATTCTCAGGACAGTGAAGGTCCAGGATTATCATGAAAAAAGGCCCTGGAAATAAGCAGCTTCTCGAGGGTCCCATGGTCACCTCTTCTGTTCCCAGATTTCTGCCATGTTAAGGTCCAAATTTTCAAGGCCTTTCAATGCTTGGATGTTCCCAGTATAGAAAGCTAGATCTGATGCCACAAGCCTACAGAGAGAGGAGAAAATGGAGATTGGATATTTACCTGAAAAGATATGCAAAGTTATGGGGGGGGAGTGGGAGAGCGAGACTGAT
This sequence comes from Hydrolagus colliei, assembly GCA_035084275.1. Taxonomy (NCBI): domain Eukaryota; kingdom Metazoa; phylum Chordata; class Chondrichthyes; order Chimaeriformes; family Chimaeridae; genus Hydrolagus; species Hydrolagus colliei. The sequence continues at coordinate 64,271,554 of CM068744.1, read as the reverse complement.
TGGATAGTTCTTTCAAACAGTCGATACAATGCATGAATGGACCGAATGGCCTCCTTCTGTGCTGTAAGATTGGATGGTTAGTTTTATACAGCTTTTGCATCTATTTCTAGATATTAAAAAAAACTGAAATCTCATCCTCAATGTATCTCACATGTTGTTCCCGATGTCTCTAGTTTAAGTGTTTCTACTCCATACTGACTTCCAACATATATTCTGGACAAGTCAGTGACATCTCTCTCTCTGTCATTAGCTTTTAATTTATGATTTACGACAGATAAGTTGAGAGCTCACATGCTCTCGCTTCCAAATGGGCAGAATTGCATTGAACTCTTAGGTGAAATACATTGAAACCTAGATGCATGTCACCAGTATTCCACTGAGGAATTAGAAACTAGATGCTAGTATTTAAATAAAATCAACTTGGCTCTACCCAATACAGTTTGTGAACATTATACACGGTCTGCTCCATGTCCCCTGCCTGACCCGCCCTACCATCAGCGGCTGGGCTTTCAGCCTCTCTGCCCCCACACTCTGGAAATCCATCCCACTGTCCCTTGCCTCGCTTCCTCCCTCGCCTCCTTCAAGGCTGCTCTCAAGACCCTCCTCATGCCTTCTGCTGCCCTCCCATGCGGTCTAAACTTCGAAATTAACAAAAGGATCATCGAGTGTCGCACATCGTTACGCTGCTGATGTGACTCTCATTCCATTTCAGGCAGTTTACAGTCTTTTCCGACTTTACCTGGAGAAATCAGATTAAGAGCTATACTACGCCGTCAGCACTGTGAGTCAAGTCAGATAAATGGACCAACCCATGTAAAGGTCCTCCATCGTTGATGACATTAAGACGGGTCAGCTGCCTCTTGAGATGGACTTTAAAGCTAGAATTGATTCTCAAAAATAACATCTAGAGAGAGAGAGAGAGAGAGAGAGAAAAACATATTAGGCCATTAGTTTCCCCTCTATAAATGATCCAAATAGGCAATTTAACTTAAACATTAGCAGGACAATTGACCCATCAATCCCATTCCTATACCAGCCTGTGACTTTTCTCCAGATATAGATAGATATAGATGTAGATATAGATATATTCCCAAAGCTACTGGCATATTAATTTTGTACCTTACCCCCAACTTTGTATCGTGTTTGTGCTTCAGTGAATAAATACAAACAGACAGACAGTAGCTGTCCAGCCGAGCTGGATCCTGCCCTAACCTTTTAGTTAGTTAGTTAGTTAGTTAGTTAGTTAGTTATCCCAGTTAGATTTTATTTTGATGAGACTGCATCGCAATTTGATGGTTTTTAAACCTCTTGAGATGGAAACATTTTTAATTCCCGAACAGTGATTTAGGTTAAGTCTTTTTAATTTTCGCTTGGCCCAGCAAAATGTCTGACATATGTGGAATCCCATTGCCTTGCTTAATTCAGAGTATCCCAACTGAGCTTTGAAGTTCAGCAAACTTTAAAAACTTTACCACGTATTAACGTCCACAATACAACGGACACAAAATATACAGTCAATTCACTTTCCAGGGTATTTTTTTTAAAGCGGTTTGAGACGCCTCAAAGACATGATAAGGCGATATACAGTATATATATATATATGTGAAATGCAAGGATTATTATTAGAAAACTTTCTTGATGCAACAGCAGAATTTTTAGTATCCGGATTGGATAATTGGCTCAATATAATTAAGAAAAACACAACGCGATGTAAGTTTTACAGGCAGGAAAAATGCCAATGAAAAGATAATGCAGTGTTGTTGTTGTTTTACAAATGACATGATTCTTTTTTCTAATTTCCCACCTGTGTTTGTTCCTCTGGTAGAAGATCATAGATTGCTTCATGCATTTTAGCCATTTGTTTGCAAACATTCCTGAAGCAGCCAGAAGGAACCGGAGCTTTAACCTCATGCTGTAGATTAAAAACAAACAAGATTGTAACTTCTATGGCCTCAAAGAGTTTATAGCTTTCTGAACTACTCCAATCATAAGGCATCACTCCTATAGCTCAGTGGTTAGAGAACTCGCCTTACAACCTTGAGACCTGTATTCGAATCCAGGCAGATCAGGGCGAAACTTTGGGCACTAAGTTTCTTTACTCCACACACACGCCTAATAATAATCCCTTCAAAAAATAAAAATAAATAAATAATTGGTCACTTCGATCCACTATTTGTTCTGTGCGCAATTGGCTGCCACGTTTCACCCACAAAATATACAGACAATTCACTTTACAATATACTCTGTGAAGCGCTTTGAGATGCCCAAACAACGTAATAAGTGCCCTTGTCAAATGCAAGAATTATTTTTATTATAAAGACTGCCCAAAAATCAAAATAACTGTTGGGTGTGCTTGCGCCCTAATTCAACTGTTCCGTTTCAAAATTCATGCTTAAAAAAAACTGGGGAAGCTCAGAAGACGAAAAGGAAAGTTGACAATAAAGCCAATGCCACCACCTCTGTATTAAACTGTATAAAACTTTTGTTTTGCAAAAAACATACCTACAAAACAAAGCTCGTGATTGTAGGATGTAAAATTCAACTCAAGTGGCCTCGCTGCCTTTGAATGTTAAGTCTCACAAGTTAGGTCTTTGAAAATTAAGTGCTACACGACACAGCACAAAACTCAATACATCTAATACCCCTGATTATATATTATATTATTATTATATATCACCCCAGGATTTTTTTTTAAAAGAATAAACCGTGACAATTTATTCTGCACTACACTGCAGAATATCCTGCATTCTGCATGTGTTTTGGCTCGGCACCATCTCCTCACAAATATTTAATGACTACTTGGGCAAAAATGAGATGAAATAAATTTGTCTGGTTTATCCTCAGGGGAGTTTGCAGTGATACAAGGGCGGGAAGGAGTGGCACTCCTTGTTTGCACGAGATCAGCTCCAGGCAACTTCACATTCAGGACAGTTAAGAGATCGAACAATGCCATTTTGTTAATGCTCGTAACCAGTGGAAGCATCAAAGTACAACATTAGGACTTCAAGTCCCGCCTCAAGACTCCTCTTCGATGGTCCATCGGCAACTCTTAATCTCCCCCTTCCCTTCCCCACCCACCCCCGTCCCCAGCTCGGGTCTGACACAGTGACTATCCTTGGGACGTCCTCCTGACGTGAAAGGTGCTATACAAGTGTCATTTTGTTGTTCTTCTCCCCAGTTTTGTTTAAACCCACCCCTTTTTGTTTCACACCACTATCACCTCTTTAAACCATCAATTAACACATTTTGTCCTTTGTCTTTTTTCTTCTTTGTCTCCTTTGTCTTCCTTCTCCTGTCTCCCCCTCTTTAACTTGTACTTAAAAACCTCTCCTTCCCAACATGCCCCAGTTCTGACAAAAGGTCGTGGACCCGAAACGTTGACTCACTTTCCTTTCTCCATGGATGCTGCCTGACTTGCTGAGTTTTCCCAGCTCTCTGTTTTTGTTTCATTTTGTTGTTGTTGTTGTTGTTAGAGTACAGTATCAGTAGGGTACAAGTACTAAACTGAAAACAATGTTGATTTTCTAAAGTAGTGAATGTGTGTTTTGGTGCTGGCTGCACAAACTGAAGCTTATTGTTGAGACTGCCGGCCTGAGACAATTGACTTTACTGAAAACAATTCATTCTGTTATCTTATTCATTGCAATTTGGAATTGTGTAGGAGACCCAAACAATTGCCCTGTTTAGGCAGTAGTCTCTCTCTCTCCTGCAATAGGCAATGTGGCAACAATTACCCCGCATAGGATTGGGAGGGTATCATACTTAACAACAACGACAACAACTTAGATTTCTATAGCGCCCTCCACGCCGGACATGGCATCTCAGAGCGTTTCCCTATAATATACTCCCTATAAAAGGCAACTGTTCCCAAATTGCGATGGGATGTGGTATATCTTCGGTGGGGTGGCTGGATCTCATTTTTATTCTCCAAAGGCAGGCAACTCTACCCCTTAGCTCAGGAAAACCTGGACTGAGAGCTAGACTGAACCACTGTGGAACAAAGCAAGCAGCTTTGACAGCTACAACAACAACAACTTCAATTTATATAGCGCCCTCCATGCCAGACGGTGTCTCAGAGCACTTCACAGTAGCGGATCCCAGGACCGAGCCAGGAGCAGGGGCAGGAAGGTGACCAAAAGCTAGCAGAAGTTGAGGAGCAAATCTTCAGCACAGCCACCGAGTCAGCAAAGGAAATGAAAGGATTTGAGAAGATGCCTTTGCCTCAGCCAACTATAATTTCATCATTACTTATTTATATTAAAATCAAGTCCGAAGGCTCGGATGTCAGACAGGAAGGGAAACTTTTTAAGATCAGCAGCCGTCTCCGAAGTAAATGCCTTTGCTCTTTTCGGGTCCCCTGGGCGGTAAAGGAATTTATTCTGAACGGCAAACTTGCGAGTTTACCTTTGACAGCATTTTGTCACAGAGGCCATCCATTATTGCGACGAGTTTCGCCAAGATTTCAGCGATATGGTCATTATAATCCTACAAAAGAAATTAAAAATGCCAATGTACACCAAATGCAACATACACAAACCAAATACAAAGCTCTGGATTCTTAACAATGAGCATAGAAAAAGCATTGTTCCAAATCACTTTAGGCACCTGTTTTGGGTTGGACTTGATACCTAATAATCATACGTGAGCTGCCTGCTCTACTTAGTTGAAGCATTGAAATCTGCCTGTTTTATGTATACTGAAGATCTCCACAAAAAAAAAGTACAATAAAATTCTCTTGACTAGCACATTCCTAGAAGTTGGTCGAAGAGCAGTCCCACCTCCTATCTGATCTCAAAATGCTTCCACTTGAGATGGAAAATGTTCTTCCCTCTCTCCCTCCCTCCCTCCCTCCCGACCCTTCCCTAGTAAGTTGCTGTGGAGATTCAGCAAACTCAGAAACAAGCAGTGAGTAACAGCTAGCACCATCAATGTCTCCAGAGTGGAGCTCCTGTAACTCAGTGGTTATAGCACTCGCCTTACAAGCGTGAGGCCTGTGTTTGAATCCGGGCAGGTCAGGGCGAAACCTTGGGCAAGTTTCCTTACTCCACCTACACACGCCTAATAATAATCCCTAAAAAAAACCCACAATAATAAAATTGATCATGTGAATCCAGGATTGTTTGTGGGACACTGCTGTGCGCAATTTTGTGGGCGAAATGTGGCAGCCAATTGGCTGCCACATTTCGCCCACAAATATACGGTCGATTCACTTTACAGAATATTCTGTGAAGCGCTTTGAGACGTCGATAAGATGTGAAAAGTGCCATATCAAATGTAAGGATTGTTATACAGTGGCATGTTTTCCACCTCCACTAACCTTTGTTATTTGCTGGGAGCACTTTAAACCACCACAAAACGCAGGCATTTATTCCCTTTAACTATGGGATGTTGTTTAAAGTTCGCAAATGGAAAATTACTTCAAGGTAAGTCCTACTCCAGAGTGGGGTAACTATTAAGACGTGATGTCAACACTGATTCCAACCCAGATTCAGAGCACCCAAAGCATGTGGTCAATGTCACATTAGAATCTAATTCAGGACGTTTTGCGACTTTACCTTAGTGATGTGTTCGAAATGTCTCAGCATGTTGTACTGCTTAGGCTGCAGTCGAGCTTCGAAGTGTACCCTAATGATGGGAATGTAATGCACAATAAGCTGTAGACAGCGAGAAGCCAGAGCTGCACAAACAAAAGGCAAAACATTAATCAAAAGGGGGCCAAACGTTATTCGAGATCACCAGACAAAACCAAGGGCAACATATTCAAGCTGAAAATTCACTGAAATTGCCGGGGAAAAACGCTGCCTAGAAGGTGTGAGGTCTGGCTGATGTCCCTCAAGTGCACCTCACCTCACACTATCCTGTGTGATTCCCGGGTCAGGGGAAGAGTTCTAATGAGTTCAGTTTGATATACGTCTATTTATGTCCTAATACTGTTATTTATGTTGCAGTTGTACCTATAGAGCTGAGAAGACTATTCACAATATAAAGTACACCACACCCCAACCCGGGTTCGAGACATCAGATAGGTTCCTGTCCTTTGGATTCAATGTTCTAACATCTGCCATAGCACCAAGCACAAGTATCTCCTGTAGAAACAGCACTGGTTTCATTGCTGGGGAAAAATATCGGAATTGGGAAACAGTAGCAACACAGTCTGTGGGTTTTACAATTTCCTATTTCTTCATCTTCCAAAGCGTAAATTTGGAAGCAATTCTGTAATTTCCAGAGGAGTCATTTACTTAGGACTCTTGATGAGAAAGAAAACCTCAAATAGCAGGCCTCCGTGAGATAGAACAGGTCAAATATTTGCGAATAAGCTACGTGAGTGACTTGTGACTAGAAAAATCGGTGTAAAGTTTTGTACTCTCAAATCACACTCTGAATTTCAAAGCGAAATACACCATCATCACACCAATCCAGTCGACCCCTGAACTAAGAAACATATCCTAAACTGACATTCTAATCCCATAGCATTGTTGGATGGGGCTGTCCTTGTCGAAAAGGGTGACCTGGCCAACAATCCCTCAAATAAAATTTGGGTCACTCTTTCATCTTTGTGGGACACTGCAATTGTGCTGCCGAAAGCACAGTCACTCAATTTCACAGTAAATCCTGTGAAGCGCTTTAAGACGTCCCATTGTTCTGACGTGATAAGGAGCTGTACCAAATGCAAGGATTACAGTAATGTACTAGATTACTTTCAAGGTCATTCAATCAAATGTCATGTTCCAGCAAGAAATCGACTGAATTATTCATTATAATTGTAGCATAAACCTCTTAAAAATGCTTCAAAATACAACAACAGTTACTGTTCAGTTTGGGTTGTGCATGAATTTGTATTAGGAATATTAAAATAAATTGTGTTGTATATAATGACACGTATAAATGTTCCGCTTTACCTGACAGGTAACGTACGAGGACACAGTGGGCACATACCTAGATTTTTGGTAGTTATTGTCTTCAGCCCCACAACCTGCAAAGCACCTGCACCAAGTACTAACTGACAGCTTCGCGAATTGAAATGCTGCAATGAGAAAATAAAATTGTTAGCGGTTACAATAACACAGTAGTCCGGGTAGAGATGACTGACTAACTGGCATTTAAAAGTAGTGTACTGAAATATGTTCCTTTGTGCATACAAAAGCCCCATAACTCAGGAGTTATTATATCAGCTGCTTGAGATGTGAAAGAACTGCAGGAGTACACACATGATTTGCTTGTTTGAAACTGGTTTTGGAGTTGGCCCATTAAGCAATTTGAGGACTGTTGTAGTTTTCTACAAACTATAAATTAAAATCACAATTACAGGGTCCAATTTACTAGACCTGTGAGGTCTTCAGTCCTGCATTCTGATCTGCCAAATTGTTAAAGTTATAGAAATGATGATTATTTCATAGATAACCGTGTGCTGATTTACTTAAGTGAATTCTCTGAATGAGTACACAAAATTCTGATTCATATCTAAAATACTGTATCACCAAAAGGTTACAGGGTGAAACAAAGGTTTTCATTGTTCCCTTTATATCTTGTACCTGGACTTGAATTCAGCCTACGATGCGATGAGAGCATGCACTCTCCCTCTTTCTCTTCATTTATCAATCTCTATCTGAATGATTGATTTGGGTGTTTGTCAAGTTTACAGAAGGTTAAATCATGAGCAAGATCCAACCATAAAGTGTTCCTACTATCGCACCAGTTCAGAACGTTCCTTAGCTTATTTGGTACAAGCCAGGAATCTGCGATCTTCTAGGTTATACTTAAACTTTAATACCTTAGAATACTTTTTAAAAATCCATATTAGAAGAAGCAATTTTCAAGACGCACCTTTAATAAGTCAGAGAGACGAGTTAGCATGTCAGTAGTAATAGAGGGGATGTCATCTACGCACTGGCAATATTCAAAAATAATTCTTATTAACAGCAAAACAGTCCTGTGAATGTAAAATAAACATGCTTGATCTCAGACTTAAAATCAAAGTCATAGTTTGCGTGAAGTACCTTTTGATCGTGAGGACATTGTTTATTTTTAATAAAGTTTTCTAGAACACTATGGTCTACTACTTATTTGCCCAAACACACAGTCACTACACTTTACAGTATCTCCTTTGAAACACTTTGGTTCATCCTCCCACTGTGAAAGGTACTATATCAAATGTAAGGATTATTATTATGCACTATAGTACTGATAATAATAATAATCCTTGCATTTGATATAGCGCTTTTCACGTCTTCTAGACATCTCAAAGCACTTCACAGAATGTACTGTAAAGTGAATTGACTATATATTTGTGGGCGAAACGCGGCAGCCAATTGCGCACAGCAGTGTCCCACAAACAGTCGTAGATTGAAAATGACCAATTATTGTGTTTTTTTTGGGAGGGATTATTATTAGGCGTGTAGAGTAAGGAAACTTGCCCAAGGTTTCGCTCTGATCTGCCTCAACAAACACAGATCTCACGCTTGTAAGGTGAGCACTGTAACGACTGAGCTACAGGAGCTGTTATGATGTTTGCAGTGGGAGCACCCTTCATTTGAGCTCTAAGGTTGAGAGACAAAACTCCACTTCCAAGAATGATCTCTCATTCACAGTAAATTGCATCTTACCCAACTACAGCATACTTTTGCCCATCTACAGCCAAGACATCTGCAGGTTTTCTTTCTTGCGGAACTAAAAATTAAACAAGCCGCTATCAATATAGTGAAACAAATAATATCTGCAACATTTACAACTCAATGAAGCATTCATATTTTATGAATATAGAGTGGTGATTTTGACCTTAAAAATTGTCTGAGTTTTAGAAAAAGAAATTTACAAGAGAAAAGCGGGCAGTTAGATCGCAGTTCAGAAAATGCTAAAAAAATATTTCACATGCTAAACACATCAGCTTAAAAAAATTATGTATGTTTTAACCTTTATTTGCATATTCATTATCTTAAATTTATGATGGATGGTTAATTTCTCTGCAAAAGCTATCACTGAATAGTAATAATCCTTACATTTGATTTAGAGCAATATCACAGTGTTGAGATGCCTGAAAGCATTTCCCAAAATATACTGAATTGACTGTATATTTTGTGGGTGAAACTTGATAGCCAATTGCACATAGCAGTGCCCCACAAATAGTCATGGAATGAATGACCCAATTTAAAAAATACACACACTGTGTATAAAAAACCTAGATTTGCGTTTTATTTAATGTTTAATGAATTGACCTGCAGTTTTCTTCTCAGGTAAAGCAATTACGCCATCAGCTATGGAATTGACAAGATCCTGAAACTCAGCTGGCACCTCAGCTTGTTTCCAACGCTCATTATCTAACAAGAGGCTGTGACAAAACAAAAAGAAGCAAAATTAGCCTTGGTAACAATGAAGTCGGATCAGGTTTGTTCATAATTAAAAGCCTCAATAAAACAGTATAAACGTGAACTTTGATCATATTTACTTAACAATGTTGGCTGAGAAACTAAACTCAAGCAATGTCATTTTAAAAAAAATCTTATGCTCATATATAGACAAAGCAAGAAAATAAATGTTTGGTGTTCTGCTTCACAGTATCCTTCTGGTAATAAGACAGTTTTTTAAAAAAAATTGAACTATGTTTTTTTTTGCTAATAAAAGTATTCATTGAATACAAAATTAAAATAAGTAAAAAAACCAAAACAAAATGTTGCATCGACATATTCTTTCTAAAGAAAAAAATTATTTGAATACACACCTTGGTGATCTCCTTGTGTTAAAATTGTCTTTTTTGCTGTGTGCAGAAGTTAGATCTCTTGGAACTGACTTAAAGACATTAGAGTCTGACGCTGCATGTGAGCCAAAACATTACAGACATTTCAAACTGGAGAGTATTTTATTTTCCAAATAATGGTAACAATGGAGTCACTTGAGGTTTCTTGAAAAATCTACATAAAACTCCTTTGATGCTCCCAACATCTCCCAACTCCATCTCCCAAACCTTTTACTCTGGTGATGTTTTGAGCCCCCCCACCCCCTTAGTCTTTATTGTGTCTCCTAATTCTGTCAGCTCACACTTCTTAACAAAAACATGTGAAGGATAAGAACTCGACAATACAAAATGAGGCGTTTTCAGCTTCTCTAGGCTCTGAAACTAATAACAATAATACTTGCATTTGACATAGCGCTTTTCGCATCTTATCGACATCTCAAAGCGCTTCACAGAATATATGGTAAAGTGAATTGACTGTATATTTGTGGGCGAAACAGGGCAGCCAATTGCGCACAGCAATGTCCCCACAAACAGTCGTAGATTGAAAATGATCAATTTTTATTATTGTGTTTTTTGGAGGGATTATTATTAGGTGTATGAAACTTGCCCGAGGTTTTGCCCTGATTTGCCTGGATTCCTACACAAGTCTCACGCTTGTAAGGCGAGTGCTCTAACCACTGAATTACAGGAGCCCTATTCTATTCTATCCACTACAATGTTCTGTTAAAAATCATAATCACCCGAGTTTGGTTTTCCGTTCTTCATGGAAACGGTTCACAAACTTATTAGCCTGGCTTTGCAGAGCTCCACGAAGTGACATGCTTCGTCTGCCGCAAATCTTTTCAGTCTCTTGAACAAATGTTTCCACTGTGCGTGAGAGCGCCACAAACTCGGAAGAATTCAGCTTCTCAAGGAATCCATCCTTAGAAAAACAGTAATGTTAAAACACTAAATATGTAAGAATTGGAACACTGAACAATTACTTAGCCATGTAAATATTTTAATCATTTGCGTTAATAATAAAAATAACAATAATCCTTGCATTTGATATAGATCTTTTCGCATCTAAACATCTCAAAGCGCTTCACAGAATATATTGCAGTGAATTGATTGTACATTTGTGGGTGAAATGCGGCAGCCAATTGTGCACAGCAGTGTCCCACAATCACTAGTGGATTGAAGTGACCGATTTATTTATTTTTTCTTGAGGGATTATTATCAGGCGTGTGGTGTAAGGAAGCATAAGGTTTCGCCTTATGGGTTTTCCTGTCATGTCTGCTCAAATCTCCAAGAGAGACTGTATTCCGTAATTATCTTACCCCCCGCGCTGCCGAAACACTTGTGCACGCATACATCACCTCATGGCTGTACTACGGAAATTCTCTCCTAGTCGGCCTCCCCAGTTCCTCCATTCATAGGCTGCAGGCCATCCAAAACTCTGCAGCCCATGTACTATCCTGCACCCGCCTCCGTGACCACATAACCCCCACCCTCGCCCATCTCCACTGGCTCCCCATCCTCCAGAGGATCGAGTTTAAGATCCTCGTCCTCACCTACAAGGCCTTACACGGCCTTGCCCCATCCTACTTAACCGATCTACTCTCCCCCTACACGCCCACCCGGACCCTCCGTTCAACAGGACTTGGCCTGCTCCAAGCCCCCCGCCCGAACCGCCCCACCATCGGAGGCCGGGCCTTCAGTTTCTCCGCTCCCACCTTATGGAATGCCATCCCTCAATCCCTCCGTTTCGTCTCTTCCCTTTCCTCTTTCAAGGCCGGTTTCAAGACTTTCCTCTTCGATCGTGCCTTTTGTTCCACCCCGAACTCTTTTACCTCCCCTTCGTGTTTCACCCCTTCCCAAACACTCCCCTCCCAGCGCGGGTCACACGCCTCCTGTTCAGCGCCTTGGGACGTCCCCCCGACGTGAAAGGCGCTCTATAAATGTAAATTGTTGTTGTTGTTATTACATTTTCACTCATAGTTGATGAGGAAATTGAAATGATTAGGCTGCCAGTACGTTTTGATATTCAGCATTAGATACCAATAACCATTTTGGTAATTATTTTATTAATTGGTAATTAAGATTAAAAATACTCTATGTTTGTTCACCAGCGATTGGGATGTCTTCCAACAGGAAAGATGCTATAGAAATGCAGTGTGTTGTTTTTCTATATCCTTTGCTTGCCAGTTTGATTTTTTTAAAAAAAATTCATGGATTTAAAAAAAAAATCCAAAAATAGGCACAATATCCAGGTTGGAAGATTGCCACGGATCACACTTTTTGCACGGTATCACACTGACTCATCATTTTTGTATTTCAAAGAATACTTAAAAAAATAAAGAGCAATCATTTGAAGAAAATTGCCAAACACTGATTTTTACTGACTGAAATCAGAAACTGGCAACCCTACATATATACAGTAAAAGCCCGTTTTCTGGCACCGGATCAACTGTAACTTCCATATAACTGGCATCGCAAAAAATGGTCCGCATTTGATTAATCGGAATTTATCCGTAAAAATGCATTGAAAAAAAATGCGTTTTCGGTCGAATATCCGGCAGGCGCTTTAACCGGCATTGGCCGGGTCCCAAGGGTGCCGGATAAACAGGCTTTTACTGTGTATATATATATACACACAGTATATATACACAGTAACCTGGCCAATGCCGGTTAAAGCGCCTGCCGGATATTCGGCCGAAAACACACCAAAATTTTAAAAACATACAATATATACTTAATCCTGTGCAAAAATACAAAGATTATCACTTTTTGGGTGACAATTTAAACCATAATAATATGCTTACATTTGCTATAGCATCTTATCATGACTTTGAGACATCTCATAGTGCTTCACAGAACATACTACTTTACAAAGGGAACCATGGCAATTAGGGGATTTTATTTTTAAAAAAAGCTCTAATAATGTAAAATCTTTGTACCTGTAATAGGAAAGCAATATGATTTAAATATGTGCTGATGTTTATGTCAATGAGTACCATGTTATTATGAGGCTTTATGTTGACCTGATCAAGGGAATTAATTGTCAGACTCATGGCAGTTGGAATGCTTATGCATGATGGCAAAGGTAAATTGGTCACACTGCCCTGAGTGCTGACATTTCATGTTTCACATAAACCTGGTGTTTCTGATTAATAATAATCCTTGCATATAGCGCTTTTCACATCTTATCGACGTCTCAAAGCACTTCACAGAATATACTGTAAAGTGAATTGACTATATTTTTGGGTGAAATGTGGCAGCCAATTGCGCACAGCAGTGTCCCACAAACAGTCGTGGATTGAAATGACTAATTTCATTATTGTGTTTTTTTTTTGATGGATTATTATTAGGTGAGTGGAGTAAGGAAACTTGCCTGAGGTTTCGCCCTGATCTGCCTGGATTTGAACACAGATCTCACGCTTGTAAGGCGAGTGCTCTAACCACTGAGCCACAGGAGCTCCACTGCATGGAGCTTTGAATTTGATTTGGGACTTGTTTGGCATGTTCTAGGAGACTGACCTACAAAAAAATCTATTCTAAAACTCCCCCCAGTTGTAGATGCACAGGATGTGAACTCAGGCCCTGATCGTTTCTTCAACTCCATTTACCACTATAGGATGGAGGGACAGACCAATCTCAGAAGAAAGCTAACAATAGGAGCGGAGATGCAGGGGAACAAATCTTTCACAATTGTGAAGGCTGAGTGCCACCCCACTCAGCAAATTCTACTTTCACCAACCACATGATTAATATAAGAACACAAACATGTCAAAGTAAACGTTTCACACAACAAAAAAGAACAAAACTGACATTTAAAAACTTCAGTTGCAATTTAAATTACCTTAGCTCTAGCCATAAGAAACTTAACACATCTATCATGGCAGATACCAGAGGCATTGTAGAGTAGTTCCTGGATGTTGTTGGCAATTCTGCCAAGTTCCAATTCAGTCAGTCTCAAATCATCAGTGATCCTGAAAGGCAGAAAGGCAAAGAAGCTTGAGGTCTTCAGTTAACTGTTTCAACACAAGATATTGGGAATCACTAATTCATTCCTTTCCTCTGCGCATTTTCTTGAAGCCATCAACACAAAATATTATCCTCCAGCCTTGAGGGATAGGGATTTCCAAAATTAGTTGCTAGACCAGAGTCAAACGACCGTAATTTGCAAACAGTACGTCATCTGGCAGCCAGCCACAAAATGGATGAAAGTCAACCAACTTATACAAGAAGCCAAGTGACGGACATTTCTGGACTCAGAATCATTTTGTTTTGATTGGTTTTTGAATACCTGTGTTACTTTAGCATCAACCTTTAACCTTTAATTTCCCAGATTTAACCGAAAACTGCAATATGATTCAACAACAAAATTGCATTTGTATAGCTCCTTTCAGTAGGATGTCCCAAGGCGCTGGACAGTCAGTATTTCAGACCCAAGCTGGGGAAGGTGGAGAAAAGTGGTGGGGAGGGAAGAGGCTGACTGATGGCACAGTCGAAGAGGAGGGTCTGAGTCGGAACTTGAAGGAGGTTAGGGAGGGTGCGAGGTGGAGGGAATTCCAAAGGTTGGGGGCAGAGTGGCTCAAGGCTTGCTTGCTGATGGCAGGATGAGTGGGTTGGGGGACGTGGAGCAGGCCAGAGCCCACTGAGTGGAGAGAATAGACAGGTTGGTAAGGGTTAGGAGGTCACACAGGTAGATGGGGGCAAGGCCATGGAGGGCTTTGAAGGTGAATCCTCTGTGTGGTGGGAAGCCAGTGGAGATGGGCAAGGATGGGGTTGATAGGTTCACAGAGCCTGGCACGGAGGAGGACACGGGCTGCAGAGTTCTCGATGATCTGCGGCCTATGGAGGGAGGAATTGGGGTGGTCGACAAGCAGAACATTGGTATAGTCGAGCCTGGATGTAATGAAGGCATGAAAGAGAGTTTCAGCGGCCTGAGGAGTGAGGTAGTGGTGGAGACAGGCATTGTTGTGGAGGTGAGGGAAGGTAGAGCTGAACAGGGCATGGATGTGGGGGAAAAAAGATTAAAATCACAACCCACTGCTAAAAGCACTTCAAAATTTGCATCCAGTTTATACAGCAGCCAACTTAAAAAGAACTTAACCTTAATTGACTGGCTCTTGATAAAACTTATAGATGAGGGTCCTGCAAGATAAACTTTTATAATACAGTAACATAATAATTATTGTAGTTGTAAAACAGACGTCCTCCAATCAGCCATTCAATTATCACAGAGAAAAATCCTTTAACTAGCACTAAGTACAGGTAGGCATGGTGTGCTCCCAGACTGTTTTAAGAATTTCTGTTTTTACTTAAGATCCTGTAGCTCAGTGGTTAGAGCACTAGCCTTACAAGCATGAGACCTGTGTTCGAATCCAGGCAGATCAGGGCGAAACCTTGGGAAAGTTTCCTTACTGCACACGCCTAATAATAATCCGTACAAAAAAACCCACAATAATCAAAATTGGTCATTTCAATCCATGACTGTTTGTGGGACGCTGCTGTGCGCAATTGGCTGCTGTGTTTCGCCCACAAATATACAGTCAATTTACTTTACAGTATATGCAAGGATTATTATTATTAATTATTCCTCAACTTACACCCAAACTCTTCAGTTTATGGTTAAATCAACTAACCAGTTAAATCAACTAACGAGTAATGAACTACTTCATCATTTCTGGGGGGGGTGGGGGGGGTTCGGTACAATTTGATTCAACTGACATATATCAAAGTTCTGTGTTGCACAAAGCTCTGCACAGCCTTTAACTCCATCATCACCAAGCTCCAATGGCTCGGAGTAAATACAGAGCAAGAACAAGCTTTTGTTCTTCAGTGTTCAATCTCTTCAGTGTTCAACATTCTCAGCACACACTACCTGTGCAATGTTCCCCAGCCCTACATTCCTTCACAAATCCTCTGCTTTTCTCTGCTCTACTAATGGCTCCTTTTCCTCCGACAGCAGCCTTCACTGTGAGCTAAGTCTCTTCCGTAACCACTTCCAATTGCTACCTCTCTCCTGTTCTTTAAAAACCTCAAATAAACATCTTTGAAACTCTCATTTCACTGGTTAATATGCTCTGAGACATTCTTTTACTTGAAAGGTAAGTAGCTAAAGGCCAATGTTATAAGGTAATTACTCAAAGAGCATGGGCGGGTAGGAATTTTTTTCAATGAAATAAACTTAGAATGTAGAATGCACTGAGACAAAATCCCAATTAGATTTAAAAATAAAATGAGACAATTATCTTCTGACAATAAATAGAAGAGGGTATATAGCGAAAAAGAATAGGAATAAATAGATTGCTCTTTCACACAGTCAACAATAATATTAATCCTTGAATTTGATATAGTGCTTTTCACGTCTTCTAGACGTCTCAAAGCACTTCACAGAATATACTGTCCACTGAATTGACTGTATATTTGTGGGCGAAACACGGCAGCCAAATGTGCACAGCAGTGTTCCACAAACAGTCGTGGATTGAAAATTAACAATTTATTATTGTAGGTTTTTGTGGAGGGATTAGTATTAGGTGTATGGGGAAGTAAAGAAACTTGCCCAGGGTTTTGCCTTGACCTGCCTGGATTCGAAACACAGGTCTCACGCTTATTAGGCGAATGCTCTAACCACTGGAATCCATTGCAATAGCAATTTGCATTTATATGGCGCCTTGGGATGTCCTCACGACTTGAAAGGCAGCCAAAATAGGCTAAAGGCCAAAAATTACTTAAGAAATAAATATTAGTCTAAATACAATTGTGAATATGGCTTGTTACCAAGTCATATTCACAATTGTATTTAGACTAATATTGGCTTGGTAACACAGGTTACCAAGTCATATTCACAATTGTATTTAGACTAATATTTATCCTTAAGTAATTTTTTTGGTACCATACTAAGCTTTAATTGATTACAGAATAATAGGCCATTTATATATTATGTTTAGCATCAACTCTAATAATAATAATCATAATACTTGTATTTGATATAGTGCTTTCCACACCTTAAATCATCTCAAAGTTCTTTACAGAATATGCTGTAAAGTAATTTGACTGTATACTTTGTGGGTGAAATGCAGCAGCCAATTGCACACAGCAGTGTCCCAGTCGTGGATTGAGTGACCAAATTATTATTATTTTTTCTTGAGGGATTATTATCAGGCTTGTGGAGTAAGGAAACTTGTTCAAGGTTTCGCCCTGCCGGGAATCGAACCCAGGTCTCTCACTTGCGAGGCGAGTGCTCTAACCACTGAGCTGCAGGATTCCTTAATTGAAGTATAGGATTATCAACAATAACTTGGATTTCATAGCACCCTCCACACCAGACAGCGTCTCAGAATGCTTCCCAAAACGGATCCCGGGACCGAGCCAGGGGGAGAGGAAAAAAGATGACCAAAAGCATGGTCGAAAAAAAAAAGTCTTTAGGCGGGACCTGAAAATAGGAAAGGTGAAGGGATTGAGGAAGGGAGCTCCAGAGCTTCGGGGCCTGTGGCTGAATGCACGGCCGCCGACAGTGGAACGGTGGATTCGGGGGACAAGGAGGAGGCCAGACCCAGTAGACCATTTGTATAGTTTTTATTCTGTTATTTGAACATTTATTGTTTTTATTAGGTTATTGTGTATTTTTTTGTGTTTAGTAAAAGAACAAGCAACTTACTCTCCCTATCACCATGTTTCCCATAGGGCCTTTTATTTCCCAACCCCTGTTTTACTAACCACGGGGGTTTTCAGGAACATATCCACCGCGGTTGGGGAGGGGTACCTGTATTAAAAGTCCGCATTTACAGTTACAAAGATCCTGAAGTTGATCCACCAAATATTTACTCAATGTTTGTTAAAAACTTCAGCAATGTGTGGTGCCATCCAATGGTTAAGACAAGATTTGCACTGTCTGTCAGTGACAGTGTATCAAGGCTCAAAAGAGACCGTAAAAAAAATCAAGGCTAACAATCATCTTCTGCCACATTAAAACACCTAATATAATGAATAATAGGGAACAAATCCTTCAACAGATAAGTAACTAACCCCATTTTGTAGCTCAATGGTTAGAGCACTCAGCTTACAAGCATGAGACCTGTGTTCGAATCCAGGCAGGTCAAGGCAAAACCTTGGGCAGGGTTCTTTACTCCACATGCCTAATAATAATCCCTCCCAAAACAAAAACAATAATAAAATTGGTCACTTCAATCCACGACTGTTTGTGGGACACTGCTGTGCGCAATTGGCTGCCGTGTTGCGCCCACAAATATGCAGTCAATTTCACTTTACAGTATATTCTGTGAAGCGCTTTGAGATGTCTAGAAGACGTGAAAAGCGCTACATCAAATGCAAGAATTATTATAATAACCAAGCAGACACTGAGGTCCATCATTCTGCACCTCAATAAGGAAAATGGTAACACATCACACCAACTCTCAGAAACGTCAATCCAGCCTATTTTTGAGGGGAGCTCTATAGACAATGAGATTGATGTACTAACTACAGTATGTAGTTATGCCATTCTGGCTCACTCTAAGATCTGGGTCACATACATTTTTTTAAAATAAACCTTTTTTTGTACAGTTTGCTTCACATTTCAAACCAATTAACAATATTCAATTATATTTAACATGAATGAAAATCTGTCTTTTTGTCTTAGACAGCACTTTGCTACCGAAACCAAAGCGCTCTGGGATGCTGCCCCATATGAATGGTATATAAATGCAAGTTGTTATTGTTGTTGTTCAAATCCAATTGCTGGTTTGCAAAAATTGGTGATGACCAGTGGCTACTCAGTCACTCCAGACCCTGAAATGGTTTGATTTTAAAAATCACCATATTTTGTTAGGTTTTCAACCCAGAAATACTGATAAAGTAGGAATATTTGTTGACAAGTTTTTAAAAACTGCTTGATGAACAGGTCCCATAACACAATGGTTAGAGCACTCATCTCGCAAGAAAG
Source organism: Hydrolagus colliei (assembly GCA_035084275.1). Classification (NCBI taxonomy): domain Eukaryota; kingdom Metazoa; phylum Chordata; class Chondrichthyes; order Chimaeriformes; family Chimaeridae; genus Hydrolagus; species Hydrolagus colliei. The sequence goes on along the minus strand of CM068744.1, from coordinate 64,252,892 downwards.
AGGACCCAGGTTTGATTCTGGGCAAGGCAAAATCTTAGGTAAGTTTCCTTACTCACACACCTCTGTTTATCTATCAGTAAGCAGGAACCTGATAATTAGTCGATTAACGGATCGCTTTCGGATGGTAATAATCCCTCCATAAAAAAAGTCACTCGATCCAATGCGCAATTATTAACTGGGTTTCATCCACACTGGATGGATTGACGCATCCAGAGTCAATTTACAATATATTCTGTAAAGCCCTTTGAGATGTCTCAACAACAACAAAATTACACTTGTAAAGTGCCTTTCATGTCAGGAGGACGTCACAAGATGCTGGACAGTCATTGTTTCAGACCCGAGCTGGGGATGGGGGAGGGTGAGGGGGAGGGAAGGGGGGATTAGGAGTAGCCGATGGGACCATCGAAGAGGGTCTTGAGGCGGGATTTGAAGGAGGCCAGGAAGTGGGTGAGGCGGGATGGAGTTCCAGAGATTGCGGGCAGAGTAGCTAAAGTCTCGCCTGCCAATAGTGGAGCAGGTGGGTGGGTCGGGGGACTTGGAGCATGCTGGAGCCTGCTGAGCGGAGGGGGTGGGCAGGTTGGTAAGGGGTTAGAAGGTCACGGATGTACGGTAGGGAGAGGCTATGGAGGGTTTTAAATGTGAGGACCAGAATCTTGAGTTGGATCCTCTGTGACAAGGCTCTGTGAGAATTATTATTAATAGTATCAGACCAGAACTTACATGATCTCCACTCCCCCTGTGGCTGAGGATGACATCTGCTCTTTACTGGAGGATGAATCAGTTGTGCACTCGACTTCAGATGTAGAATCGCTACCACACGGTTCACCATTATGATAAGTTATTCTCTGGGGCTCAGAGTCTATTCCAGCAGGTTGTTCTCTCTCATTAAACGCATCGCTAATAAACATGCCTTCATGTGTCAAATATGCCACGTCTGTCTCCAAACTATGACCCAAACTGGGACTCTTCCGACAAGATGCAGTTTCCAGCTGCCTGTTTTTGTCCCGACTTTTGTCCAATACCAGGAAGATAACATTACGAATGATATTAATCGTTGCCTACAAAATAATAGTTTTGCAGTGAAAGGACAAATATGAACAAACTTTTTTAAACCATTTAATTACGTGACCTTACAGTATTGTTATTTAGTACAAGTTACTGTTAACTTTCAATATAGGGTCATCTACTGCCAGATTTTCCCTTAAAAATCCCAGCCCACAGTATAGCGAGGTAAGATGGTAAATTTAACTCTCTCTCTCTCTCTCTGTGTGTGTGTATGTGTATGTGTGTGGGCCACTTTGCTCCAACACTAAAAGGAAAATTAACTGACTTCTGGGTTGTCAAGTCTCACTTTATGTGAAAAGTTGGAAATGACGTTGGTACCATTCTGATGAACCCAGAAGTTGAACATATAAATATAGTCAATTCACTTTACAGTTCAATTTGTGAAGCGCTTTGAGACGTCTGGAAGACATGAAAAGCACTGTATATATATAATATATATATAATATATAATGTATATAATATATACAAGCATTATTATTATATTGTTTACCTAAAATGGCCGACTACCAGACAATTGGGCCATTAATCACAATGAACAGGAAATCAGCCATTTTAGCACAGAAAGCCATGAATGTGGTCCACTATGCAACAATATTATAACCAAACGAGTGCTATGATGAAGTGCTTTTTAATGGGGCTACACTGTATTTGAAGAATGAATGAGGCAATATTAAATTAGCATATGGTGCCATACATAGAGGTTGAATAAAATAATTAATCATGACTATAAAAGAGGCTTACCTTAACTCTATTGAGAAACTTAATAAAATTTGAAAATGTGTTTTTCAAAAGCTCCAACCACTGAGGGAAGTTCAGCATTCTCATCTGATCTGCAAGTCTTAAAATAGTCCACCCAATTAGTTATTCTTTTAACATAAAAAGACATACACAAAGTATTAAATTGTACATAAAGAAAGACAGGTAATACTACTGCATTTTGTGAATACATACTGTACTGTTTTCAACAAAATTATTTTGAATGCAGAAAGTATTGAGAATTGAAAAGTTATGAAAAGTTATTCAAACATTAAAGCAAAAGTTAAGATGCGACAGATTAAACTGTTTTGTGCATGTATGAATAAGTTAAAAGAATCATCTGAATTGCAAATCAACTAACTTACTTCACTACAGCTTCAGTATCAATTTCTTCCATTTGTGAAATGGTTTCAATCACACTCTGTAAAATAGACATGAGAAAAGTTTACTTGAGACAGTAAATTGAAATTCAATCAAAACAAGCAAAATTGGAGCCTGGACGCACATATAATTATGCAATACAGTTAACAGCCATCCACAAATAGGTTCGCCCACAAATATAGTCACTACACTTTATAAAGCAGATGACAGTATATCAATCGCAAGGATTTTTTTTCTTATAATAAATTATTATTGTGAGCACAATTAAAACATTGTTGGTTGTGCCTGGTAAATGCAGCAATTCAGCACTACCCCAGCACTGCACTGGTATCAGTCTCAGCTGATTCTGTGGAGTACAATACTGGGAGAATGCTGCATTGTTGGGAGGTGCCATCCTTTGCATGAGACATTCAAATCTGAGGTGCTGCCTCGCCTGCCTAATTGGACGCTAATCATCCTGTGGCACTTTTGAAGAGAGGTGTCCTGGGCAAGAACTTCCCAGATATTCACTTTACGTCTGTTTGTAGAACATTGCTGTAGCAAATTAATAAAAATAGTAATAATCATAATCCTTGCATTTTGATATAGAGCTTTTCACGTCTTCTAGACGTCTCAAAGCACTTCACAGAATATACTGTAAAGTGAATTGATTGTATATTAGTGGGCGAAACACAGCAGCCAATTGCGCACAGCAACGTCCCACATACAGTCATGGATTGAAATGACCAATTTTTTATTATAGGTTATTTTTTAATGGATTATTATTAGGCGTGTGCGTGGAGTAAAGAAACTTGCCCAAGGTTTCATCCTGAACTGCCTGGATTTGAAACACAGGTCTCACGTTTGTAAGGCAAGTGCTCTAATCTCTGAGCTGCAGGACTCCAAATTACCTGCCATGCTCTCCCACAAAAATAGTCACTATACAGCAAAATCTTATGAAGGCACTTTGAGACACCTTGACAGCATGATAAGATGCTATATCAAATGCAAAGATTATTATTGAATGTAATGTTCTCGTGACTATCACGAGCAGCTTGCCATGAATTTCAATCATGTATAAGAATTCATATACTCAAGCTTCATTCTACATCTGTTTCCTAACTGTGCTCAAGTAAAGTATTGTATCAAGAAATTGGTCAGCCAAGGAAAGAAATTGGAAACATCTGCTTTCATTTAGCCCTGAAGCACCAATACATAAAGAACATTCCTCAGGCATAGCCTACAATAAGAGGTTCAAAGGGAACTAGATCAAATGATAGAAAAGGAAGAATCCTGGCATGTGTAGGGAGGAGATATGAGTGTGGTATTAGAGCAGATGGAACAAGTGGAGATTAGCATAGTCAGACTCAATGAGGCAAATGGCTCATTTCTGTGCCACAACATTTACATGTACTACATGATACAAACAAGGGATTTCTGAAGGTAGTTTTTTTATTATTAAAAAGAATATGTCCTTAACACAACAAAAATGAATTGAAATACTTTCCTAGATTTTGTTCACATACTGTCGTCATGACCAAACTGGCAGATTTCTCTTCTGTTTTTTTTTCACCTTCCCAAAGATAAGTTACTTTTATGAAGACAGTGCGATCTTCAGCAAGTATGGGAGTTTCCCACTTGGAACATTAGGATTTCCAAATGGGTTTCACAGAATCTACATTCCTTTAGATTATGTCATTACAATCTTTAATAATAATATATAATAATAATCCTTGCATTTGATGTAGCGCTTTTCACATCTTCTGGAATGTGTCTCAAAGTACTTCACAGAATATACTGTAAAGTGAATTGACTGTATATTTGTGGGCAAAACGCGGTAGCCAATTGCGCACAGCAGTGCCCCACAAACAGGCGTGGATTGAAATGACCTAATTTTTTTTAATAGATTATTATTAGGTGGAGTAAGGAAACTTGCCCAAGGTTTCACCCTGATCTGCCTGGATTCGAACATAGGTTTCATGCTTGTAACCTAACCACCTAAGCACTTGAGTGCTCTAACCACTGAGCTACAGCAAGCGGTGGAGAAGATTCCTCTGGCTCATTTGCAAAGCCCAGGATCAAGCAATGAGGGGGACAGGGGAAGGGGCTGCAAAGATGGAGTCCTTCAGCTCACAGTGCATCTACTCTTTATCTTTCAGGCACCTTGGTTCACAGCTCTGTGAGTTGGCTTGTAAGGTGAATGCTTTAACCAATGAGCTACAGGAGCTCCACGTAAACACTGTGTCTGCATGTACCCAAAGCTACCACCATGAATGCCCTGTCTTTCTGCAACACCTCCACAATCAAAACACAGATTGATTCTGATTTTGAACACAATTTCATCAGCACTCAGGAATTAAGACAATCTGGTAATATTGCCATTTTGATAAGAGGCTTAACTCTCCAAACACCTTCTCAATTTGTGCAGAAACAGGAATGTAATACTGAACCATCACCACTAGATGTTGCAAGATGTCTGCACAGAAGGCAGAAACTAATTTGACGATTTAATTCAATATTTTCAAATATTAATCCTTTGCATTTGATCTATTAAGGTAAAATGTCACAAAGTGCTTCACACATAATTGCTCTAAAGTGTAGTGGCTGTAATTGTTCAGTGACCTGACTGTTCAGCGCCTTGGACACCCTCCCGATGTGAAAGGCGTTCTATAAATGTAGTTTTGTTGTTGTAAGAAAAAGCTCCAGTCAATTTTCACACAGACATGTCCTACACATAGCTAAGAGAATGGCTAATTTACCTTCACCTTTTTGGTCAGGACATAAAGAGAAACTCCTTTCTCTTTACACATGGGATCTTTAAAATTCACTCGAACAACAGATGGTACTTTTGATTCAAAGGCTCACCCAAACAACTGCAGCTCAGACAAAGCAAATATCAATAGCCAAGCCAAGAATTAATTGGAAATAAACTTACCTGTTTGATTATATTTTTTGCAGCAACAATCATCTCTTCACTGTAGATCTCCAGAAAGTCTAGCTTTTTTTGTTTTAACAACCCGAACACTAGAGATACTAATCGTTCCTTTAAAACACAAAATACATATTAAAAAAAGCAACAATTAACTGCTGTGAAAACACCTGAAAATGTAAAAGATTTCAGACTGGTTTCAGATGAGAATCAGTCAACAGCAAAAATTTCAAATAACACACAAGCAGTTACCAAGGAATACGTACTGATCAGGGGATCAATGTTTACTTATTATCTCAATAGTGATTTTGTTCACCACACTGCACAATAAAATCAGTCTTGTTGCCATATTTGACACTACCAGTAGTTCACATTGTGCAAAAATATTATTTCTCCTTGTCTACTAAGTGTACAAGCATCTGTCAACCTTTTGTACCTCACTCAAATGGATGTTATTTATAAGTAAATTTTGGCATTGAGTATCAGCTAGCTTTTTCTCCATAGGGAGGAGGCAAATTGCAGCTGTACAGGGACTCCTGTGAACCTCCCCAGGCTGTGTGGTTCAGCACTTTAGAGTAAATTGACTGATCCCTTGGAAACTCGGATTCTAAATCACAAAGATTAAACTCTATTTCCAGTCTTCCCTGACAGAGATTCCTCTCCACTTTGCTAAAGAGGAAGATTTATGATCTGGAGACAAAATTATCTCGCAACTCAATTAAGAGTGAAAGCATTAAATAAAATCCCTCAAGGTGTCTCAGTGGGTAAATATACTATAAAGACTATGAGGATCCCAGATTTAATCCCTGCTCTATGCTGAATAGTTGCTTTTAGCCAAGCCAGAGGTGGGGAGGTTGGTACAATTTGGGTGAGGGTAAAACACAATCAGCTGAAGTTCCATCTAAGTCGATCTTCAGCAACTCCTTTGCTGCAAAGTGTCTGTGCTGATCTTGCATAATTAGTCTCAGCTCCAATGCCTTCAGTAGAGGAGCGGAGAGAAACCAAGGGGATGGGGAGGAAGGAGGAAGAGGGAGGAGGAAAGAGGGAGAGGAAGCAACAATTGTATTATGTTTTGTTATACACACACAATTAGATATTTCATCTCTCAAATCCATTGGGCTATTTCTTATAGGATAATAGGTATGGGAGAGAAATCTCAGATTTCAGCTACGAAGACGTTTTGTTTTGTTGCACAAATAATACAGGATGCTGCAATTGTGAAACAGGATGTTGCTGTTCTTTCAATATCATCACGGTTCAGTGAAAACCAAACTCCATTGTAACTACCGGTACATGCGTTACTCGCTGAGAATGGAAAAGGTTCTAATTTCTTTCCCCCACCCCACCACCTCCCGATTAGCACCAAACACACGCAGGTCAGTGTGACATGGGTCACATGCAGAGTAAAGTGCACTCTCCTTCAAAATGCCTCCCCCTTGCCCCTTCTCTCCCCTTTTTCCCAGTCTCGCCTGAAAACTTTCCTCTGTGACTGTGCTTACAGCCACCTCCCACCTTCCCTCCCTTCTCAGAATCAGGCTTTGCCACTGTTCAGCGCTCCATACCTTGCATGGAGGGTGCTATACAAGAACAAATTGTTGTTGTTGTTGTAAAGTGCCCTCACCTTCATCCCCGAACTGTTCCTCACATCCAATCTTAAAAGATATTTTACCATACAGGTATGAATTTTTTACCAATGGAATGAAAATTGGATGTTGCAGGGTTAGATTTTTAAAACCTGTAATTCTGACTCCACAAAATGACTCAACATTTCCACACCCACAACCTCTAAATGGTTCTCCCCTATTTTTACAATGAGTCATTTCTAGGATAGAATCATATGGTTGTAATAAAAGAGCACTGTGTGTTAGGGTCCGTCGATATCGAAATTTCCGATATCGATAGATATATCAATATTGCGGGGGGTTTTGTCCTGCGCATGCGCGCGCATTCCGGTGTGTGCGCGCATTCGGATATCGACAAGGTAAGTTGAAAAAGTCTGCATTATACCGATATATACCGATATATCGCCGGACATGATATACCGATATTTGTGATATATTTTAAAAATTTACACCTCAAATTTTTCGATATATCGATATTTTAAAAATTCCGATATCGGCATATCAATATGAAAATTATATCGGATATAACCGATATATCGCCGGACCCTACTGTGTGTGTTATTTTCTAATGACTCAATATCAACCTAGCTGTACAATAAACCCACCAACTGTCCCATTATCTCATAAGAATATACAGAATTGATGTCCAGACTTCCTGGGTGGTAAACTCAAAAATCAATCACATTAATAAGATTGACTGTTTTTATAGAACAAGGCCACACTGACTCAAAGCTACGTGTTCAGTATTAATTGTTGGTTTACCTGACCGTAAATTGCCAAGTCCCAGCTGTTACCTTCCAAAATTTTCACAGCAGATACCATTATATTCAAGCCAAGATATTCACCTCTGAAAAAGCTGCTGCTAATACAACCAGTTCTAAAGGCTGCGCAGTTTAGTTCATGTGAAAGGTGCTTGCAGAAATCATGGAATCTTACAGCACAGGAGGTCAGGAGGCACATCGTACCTGAGAAAGAGCTACCAACAACTAGTTCCATTCCCCCACTCTTACCCCATTAGCTCTGCAAATAATTCCTTTTTACATGAGCTATTTGAGCAGTTGTATCATTACACAGTAAATAATAATACAAATGCTTAGATAGCTCACTTGAACCCATATGTCAAACAGGAAGTCCTACAACAACAACAACAACAACTTTGATTTATATAGCGCCCTCCACGCCAGAAGGCGTCTCAGAGCGCTTCACAGTAGCGGGTCCTGGGACCGAGCCAGGAGCAGGGGCAGGAAGGTGACCAAAAGCTCGGTCGAAGAGAAAGGTCTTCAACTGTGACCTGAAACTGGGAAGAGAGGGGGCGAGGCGAAGCGAGTGAGGAAGGGAGTTCCAGAGCCTCGGGGCGTAGTGGATAAAGGCACGGCCGTCGAGGGTGGAGCGGAGGACTCGGGGGACATGGAGGAGGCCAAGACCCAGAGGAACGAAGGCAGCGGGTGCTGGGTTGTGGGGAGAGAAGATCAGAGAGATAGGAGGGTGCAGAGGAGTGGAGGGATTTGAAAACAAGGGTGAGGATCTTGAAGTTGATCCTCTCTGGGATAGGGAGCCAGTGAAGTCTGGCAAGGATTGGGGTAATGGGGGAGCGAAGCTTAGAGCGGGTGAGTATACGGGCAGCAGAGTTCTGGATAAGATGGACTTTGTGGATTGTGGTGGAGGGGAGACCAGTGAGGAGGGCGTTGCAATAGTCCAGCCGAGAGGTGACAAAGACATGGACCAAGGTTTCGGCAGCTTTTAAGGTGAGGTATTGCCGGAGATGGGCGATCCGTCGGAGGTGGTAGAAGGCAGTGCTGGTGACGGACCGGATGTGGGGGAGGAAGGACAGTTGGGGGTCGAACCTGATGCCAAGGTTGCGCACAGGTTCGGTGAGTTTTAGGGGCAGGCCAGGAAGGTGGAGGAGGTGAGAGCCGTGCGAATGGAGACGTTGACGAGACCAAGGAGTATGGCCTCCATCTTGTCAACATTCAGCTGCACGAAATTTGTGCTCATCCAGCCCCTGTTGTCCGAAAGGAATGCTGACAGAACATCGGGGGACTGGGGGTCACAAAGTGAAGTGGAGAGATAGAGTTGGGTGTCATCCGCGTACATGTGGAATTGTGCCCCATGTCTGCGGATCACATCCCCAAGAGGAAGAGCGTAGATGAGGAAAAGGAGGGGGCCAAGGATGGATCCCTGGGGTACCCCGCAGGTAACTGGGTGAGTGCGGGAGGAAAAATCCATTTGTGGAGATGTACTGCTGGCGGTTTGTGAGGTAGGACTCGAACCAGGCGAGTGCCGTCCCACTGAGGTGGATGGCGGAGGACAGGCGGTGGAGGAGGATGGCGTGGTCGACTGTGTCAAAGGCAGCCGACAGGTCCCGGACGATAAGGAGGCAGAGGGAACCCTGGTCACAGATAGAGAGGACATCGTTTGTGACTTTCACAAGTGCAGTCTCTGTACTGTGGGCAGGGCGGAAACCGGACTGGAGGGGTTCGAAGAAGGAGTGGGAGGAGAGGTGGGCACGGAGTTGGTTTGCGACAACGCGTTCCAGTGCTTTTGAGAGGAAGGGCAGGTTTGAGATAGGGCGGTAGTGGCTGGGGTTTGAGGGATCCAGGGAGGGTTTTTTAATGAGGGGGGTGATGACGGCAGTTTTGAGGGGGGCAGGGACTGATCCGGAGGAGAGGGACTGGTTGATGATATCAGCCAACAGTGGGCAGAGGAGGGGGAGTTGGGTGAGCAGCAGGTTAGTGGGGATGGGATCGAGGCAGCAGGTTGTTGGCCTCATAGAGGTGAGAGTACGTGAGAGGGAGGAAGGAGAGACAGGGGAGAAGGAGTGTAGGAAGGGGGTCGAGGTAGGAGCTGAAGGTGGGGGGGGTGAGGGGGATGGGGTGGGGGTGCTAGTGGGAGACGAGAGGCTGGAGGATGATGCTGCCTGGCGGATGTTGTGGATCTTGGAAGAAAAGAAGTCCATGACCTCCTCGCACTTCGCATTTGAAGTGAAGATTGAGGAGGCCTGAGGGGGTGCGCGGAGGAGGTGGTGGGTGGTGGAAAAGAGGACTTTGGGGTTATTGTTTGCCTCCAGGTAATGTTGGAGTAGTAGGCCGTTTTTGCTTGACACAAGGAACGGCGGTAGCTGTGGAGTTGCTCGAGCCAACTCCACGGTGGTGAACCGTGAGGCCGGTTTTCTGCCACCTGTGCTCGAGCAGCCGGGTTTGGCATTTGAGGGTGCGGAGATGAGAGTTGTACCAGGGGAAGCGGGTGGAGTTGGAAATGGACCTGGATTTCAGGGGGACGAGAGAGTTGAAGGTGGAGGAGAGGTGGTCATGGAGCAGCTGGACAGTTGGGTGGCTTCAGGTCAGGACATCTTGTAAAGAAGCCAAAGTTGATATGCTTATTTTGTTAAAAAAAAACAGCTGGAGTATGATAGACCAATTACCACCAGTTTGTTACGCCACTGTAGAGAGCATGTATTGAGAAGCAAGTGGTAAGGCAATGCTCTAAGGTTGGACAGATTATCACAGTACTGTACTCTAATGGAAGCTTTAGCAATAGAAATACCTTATGTTGTGATGGATATTGAATTTCTAAACAAATATGAAAAATAATAATTGTTTGTGTGGATGCAGTTGACAGGCTCTTTCTTCTTGTATTCCTTTCAAGGTACATCAGTCAGAGACTGGAAACTTTCCAAATTCTTAAGTTTGCTCATGATTGTCCGTGCTCATTGTATCAGTTTATTTTTAAGCTTTCATGATTCTTAAAAAAAAAGACTGGACAGCACAGGGTCATAGAACGTAACCCACTGTTCGACATTTGTGTAAAACGACACATCTCTGTATATCATTGGGTGGCACTGAGTTTCTCGCTACACAATAATGAGAAACGTTTAAATAAAGAATAAATGTATGGCTCTTTGCATCGTGGATTAAAGTTTAAACCTACTTTTTTTTTAAAAAAGAAAAAAAAACTACTTATAAGATTCTAGCTGGTAAAAACACTTCTTGGTGCAGTACAGTATTAAGCTATCCAAACCAGGTCTTAAAACTTTATTTCAGTCTGCAGATTTAAGATGGTTTAGAAATGGGATAGTGTATGGAGGGGGGGGGGGGGGGGGGGGGGTTAGGAGGAGATCAGCACGGCGGTTCCAGCTCTTCATTACAATCTTACAGGAAGATTCTGAGAGAGAAGGTGATTAGGATCAACTGTGATCTGTCCTACCAATATTCACAATGAAGGATAAAAGACTAAAAATAAAATACAACCCCCAACCCCCATACATGCATATAATATATATATATATACACACACATACACATTATATATTTGGGATCATATATAAAGTATATCTCAGTAAAAGGAAACAAATGCCTTCAAGAGGTGAGGGAAAGAAAATTTGAAGAAAGGTTTGGGCAAAAAAATTTGAAAAAAGTACAGTACTTTCACATACCTCTTCTAACAGTTGGTCATCTTCCAAAGGTCGGTTTAAATCACTACGGGCATAGGTAGAAAAGTCTGCTATCATCATTTTATCTATTAGCCTCTCCAACTCACAGAGCTGTGAACCAAGGTGCCTGAAAGATAAAGAGAAGATGCACTGTGAGCTGAAGTATTGAAGGACTCCATCTTTGCAGCCCCTTCCCCTGTTCCCCTTATTGCTTGATCCTAGGCTTTGCAAATAAGCCAGAGGAATCTTCTCCACCGCATTCTGTAGCTCAGTGGTTAGAGCACTCGTCTTACAAGTGTGAGACCTGTGTTCGAATCCAGACAGATCAGGGCGAAACTTTAGGCAAATTTCCTTACTCCACACGCCTAATAATAATCTCCCCCCAAAAAATCACAATAATAAAAATTGGTCATTTCAATCCACGACGCAATTGGCTGCCACGTTTTGCCCACAAATATACAGTCAATTCACTTTACAGTATATTCTGTGAAGCGCTTTGAGACGTTGATAAGATGTGATAAGCGCTATATTAAATGCAAGGATTATTATTATAATTATTCTCCTCAGGACCTCAGCCTGAACCTCAACTAGTTTCCTAAAATAAGACTAATCCCCCAACTTTCCCTTTCTCCTAGAATTTAAAGGCTTTTAAAACTCTGGTTTGATATCTAACCACTTTTTTGAGCTTTAGTTCATTTTTCCAGTGATGTTTCTTCCACTCTACACATTCCTCCCACCCTCCCAGGAGGCTGGTGTATGCTGTGCTTCAATGGACAGGGAGAGAAATTAGTGTGGGATTTCTGATGTTTGCTGCATCGTTCTGAATGTCTGTTCTTCCACTTTGCTGAGGTGTAACCTGTGTCTATATCCACCCTACTGTGTAGTCCTGTAGCTCAGTTTAGAGCACTCCTGGGTTCAATTCCAGGCAGGTCAGGACGAAACCTTGGCAAGATTTCTTACTCCACATGCCTGATAATAAATCCCTCCGAAAAAAAAAAAAAAAATAGTAATTTCAATCCAAGACGGTTTGTGGGATACTGATATGCGCAATTGGCTGCCACGTTTTGCCTACAAAATATACTTTAATTCAGTTTACAGTATATTCTGTGAAACGCTTTGAGACGTCTAGAAGATGTGAAAAGCGGTATATCAAATGCAAGGATTATTATTATTACACATTGTCCCTTGACCAATATTTCTCAGTTAATATAAAACCCACTTGTAGGTTACCGCTTCTTACAGGTTTTTATGTGTTCAAATTGGGAGGTGCCATCACCCATTGGCCCAATTCAGACTCTCAGCCAGGATAAGAATTGTGTGACCTTTAAACCAAGTCACTGGCATCCGAGTGTATGCGTCAGCAGGCTATTCTTATTCACAGTAGTAACACATTCTGATTCTAACCTTGCAAGTGCAATTAAAAACAATACCATTAAATGAATTCACAGAACACAACCAATCATTAAGTTATTAGTACGCCCGACTTATTGCTTTACAAAACGGAGATCACTAACTAGTTTGGATTAATTCACCAACCCACAGTTCAGATCTAGGAAAGGGTTAAATACAATTTCAGTTTTAATCTGAACTCCAGTCCTGTCTGAAATAAAGGGAATGTTTTAAATAATTTATGGAACTTGTTTTTCTAAAAAGGACAGAACTACGGACAATCTCATTGGAAAAAAAACATTCACCAGTGTTTGCACTGTTGGTAACTGCATCTCTTAAGCAGCCATGGATAATTAATGACAGTGGTTGAAAACAAATATAACCAGGCTCTTGCAATTACACATCGTGACCCAGTTTAAGAAGCGACTTTTCATTCAGATGACCTATACCTTATAATTCAGACAAAACACCAAATATTTAGTCATCTCCTCAAAAAAAGGTTTAAAAAACGGTGTCCTCACTTTTTTTTCTTTAGCCCGGAAAGTTGGTCCATAGCTCAACATCGTTACATAATGAAACGTGTTATAACGGGTTCCATTTTACATACTTACACAATAAGTATGTACTTTTGTTTTGTTCTACGTGGGTTTATGAGTGCATGAAAAATAATCAGCATGTGGAATGCTTACATTTTGAAAGGGAGCTGTGTAATAATAATAATAATCCTTGCATTTGATATAGTGCTTTTCATATCTTCTAGATGTCTCAAAGCACTTCATACAATATACCGTAAGGTGAACTCCACTGTGTGGAGTCCTGTAGCTCAGTGGTTAGAACACTTGCCTTACAAACGTGAGACATGTGTTTCAAATCCAGGCAGTTCAGGGATGAAACCTTGGGTAAGTTTCCTTACTCCACACGCCTAATGATAATCCCTCAAAAAAAACCACAATAACAAAATTGGTCATTTCAATCGGCGACTGTTTGTGGGATGCTGCTGTGCGCAATCGGCTGCCACGTTTCACCCACAAATATACTGTCAATTCACTTTACAGTAATTCTGGGAAGCGCTTTGAGATGTCGATAATATGTGAAAAGCGCTATATCAAATGCAAGTATTATTATTATTTGTGGGCTACATACCTGAAGCTATGAATTCCTTGAAGTTCCTGTTGCAGTACCTCCTGTGTTGTTGCAATTAAATCCAATGCCCCAACGAACTCTGAAGTGGAGAGCAACAGCTGGACAGTCGGCTGCGTTTGGTGAACGGTGGCCATCAATTTGAGCTTGTTGTACATTTTTACACAGTTATTTCTAGTCACAGCGAGCCTCAATATTTGCAGAGATCCTTCACACGTGACTTTGTCAATCTGAGCAATTTTATCCCGGAGTATTTTCACAGCCTGCGACGTTTTTGTGAGGTAGTCCTGCAACTCATGCTGAGAGGTCATAGCGTGGAAAAAGGCATCAGAACGGAGAGAAATCTGGTGCGCTATATTAACTTCCACAACATCCAAGTAATGGCTCAACTGCAAAAGAAATCATATACAAACATCAATTCACCTTTTTTGTTTACTATAATTGACTATATTACTCAGATTTCAGTTAATTGCCCATTCCTGCTAGACCCTTGGGAACTGAAATAATTTGATGGAAGTCTGTGCCTTTTTATGACATTTATTTGTGGAGCTCCTGTAGCTCAGTGGTTGGAACATTCGCCTTACAAGCGTGAGACCTGTGTTCGAATCCAGGCAGGTCAGGGCGAAACCTTGGGCAAGTTTCCTTACGCCACACACCTAATAATCCGTCAAAAAAAAACACAATAATAAATTGGTAATTTCAATCTGCTTGTGGGACACTGCTATGCGCATTTGGCTGCCGCATTTCGCCCACAAAATATACAGTCAATTCACTTTACAGTATATTCTGTGGTGCTTTGAGACGTTGATAAGATGTGAAAAGTGCTATATCAAAATGCAAGGATTATTATTATTATGTAGAAAATCTTCTGGTACACAACTGATTTGAGGAAATGTTTGGTATTCCAATGAAATAAGTACTCTTGTGAAAGCTCATAAAAAGTTGTCAGCCTTCCTATAGGAAATAAATTCCCTTCATTAAAACTCCAAATTACAACCTAGCTCAAATTGTTAATTGTGTTTTACAGTCACAAGCTGTTCTTCCAATGCTTGATTTCAGAGTACTCGGAAAATCACAAAATGGCCCAAAGTAACACAATAGCCCCAGGATAGCGCTCTTGTCTCTGATTCTGCGTTCAAGCCTCTAGACTGGGATTTTGAGCTCATCGTCTAACATGTAACATGACTTTTCAGTGCAGTGCTAGGCTTACTGTCCTTTAGATGATGTTAAAATGAAAAAAGTTTCTTCTAGTATCCTGGTCAACAACCCCCCACACCAGATAAAAATGTTCACTCACTTCATAGCTGTTTGTGGGACACTGTTTGTGTGCAAATTGTCTGCTGCATCTCTCTTCAAATACATTGTCATTACACTTCACAGTAAAATCTTGTGAGGCACATTGTGTCATCTTACAACATGACACTGGATCAAATGTAAGGATTATTATTTATTATTACTGTATTGAGACCTGAAAGTCAAGCCCATGTCCCCAACTTCCACCTGCTTCAAATCCAAATCTGGATCTAAACTAAAACAAAATGATATCATTATGCTATCTAGCACAAGTACCTATAGAGGTAATTATAGTAGGTAAAGAAAAAGCACTCCTGATGAGGAAGGCTGTAACTAATAAATACACATTAAAAATATTCTAACAGGAGAAGCTAAATAATCCTTTAGTATATGAGAGTATATGCTGCAAGAAAGGAAATTACAGGTCGCTTCTAATGCTACCTTCCCCAGTAGGCTTTAACCTGTTATGCTTCTTTAATATATGGAAAGATCTCAAGAGGGTAGTGAATTTATGGAATTCTCTACCCCAAAAGGCTGTAGATGCTCAGACCTTGAACATATTCAAGACTGAGATTGATAGATTTTGTATGGACAAAGGGATTAAGGAATATGGGGATAAGGCAGGCAAGTGGAGTTAGATTATAAAATCACTGTATTGATAAAATAATTTTTTTTATTGAATGGCGGGGCAGGCTCGAGGGGCAGAATGGCCTACTCCTGCTCCTAATTCTTATGTTTCCTATACATGACCCACCAAGACCCAACTGTCCCATATTTGTCTTACATCTACAACAACAAAAATGATGCTTGTATAGCACCTTTCACATGAGGAGGATGTCCCAAGACGCTGGGCATCAACATCTAGGCTTCTGTTTCCAATTCTCATGCAAAGATATCCTCTCTTGTAAATGTTTCACAATTGGATAATGTTAATAAGTTAAAGAGCACACACTAAAGGAACTACATATTTAATGATTAGAAAGCCTGTCTGCACTTCATCATCAAACGGGTCAAAAAGGATGATGGACTACTATAAACTGAAATATTCAGATATTGAAATTTGAATTCTCAATATAGAATGCTGAAGTTACTGATGAGCAATAATTTGGTGATAACAGTGTGAAAGATCCAGGTTGTGTCGCTTATTGCTATTAAATAGCCAGGTTGTCAGCAATAAATAGAATAGAAAATGCAGATTAAAACTGAGCAAAGGACAACAGCCGCTACAAAAATAACTGATTATGGTGCAGTGAAGCCACGGAGACCAAACTGTCACAAGTTCAATTCTAAGCAGTGCTGAGTTAGCACAAATTAGCCTCAACTGGTTGGAGTGTTCGACAACCTCCAGGTATCTGGGCTGGGCAGGAGCAAGGGGAAAATGCTTCCTTAGTTGAAGAGCCTGTTGGCATCCCTGGTCTAAATTCATAATAATAATAATCCTTGCATTTGATATAGTGCTTTTCACATCTTATCGACGTCTGAAAGCGCTTCACAGAATATACTGTAAAGTGAATTGACTGTATATTTGTGGGCGAAACGCAGCAGTCAACTGCGCACAGCAGTGTCCAACAAACAGCCGTGGATTGAAATGACCAATTTTTATTATAGGTTATTTTTGGACGTATTACTATTAGGCATGTGGCGTAAAGAAACTTGCCCAAGGTTTCATCCTGAACTGCCTGGATTCAAAACACAGGTCTCACTTTTGTAAGGCGAGTGCTCTCACTTTTTATATGTGTTACAGGACTCCACTAATTCATGACTAAAGAATGAGAATTTGAGTGAGGTACCAGCAGGCATCAACCAATGGAACCGCAGCTTAGCACAAACTAGTGATTTTAAAACGGTTGAAAAATTTGATAGGGAAACAGACGAGAGAAAGATAAGTCATCAGCCCATGGAGTCACATCGACTCTATAGAGGGATCTCAGAAAAAAGGTAAAGATTTTCACTTTTTTTTTAAAATGGAGAATTGGTGTTTAAACACACTATTCTCGCTTCAAACATCAACAAGTACTGTCGGATGAAATAAGCACAAACACGCCTCAATGATTAAATATGATGCGATGAACATTTGAAACTAAATATCACACTCTACAAATGATTATACTGTATATCACTGGATTTTACTGAATTATTTGTGATGTCTCTCCCCTTCACCCAGCCAGCATATTATTTGATTTTAAATCAGGTAAACTAGTCAGATGAATGCCACTGGAGCAGGCTGTCCCACTGGTAAAATGCACTGCTTTATACCTTTTCTTGCAGTAATCTAGAGGAAGCCCCATCATGTGGTCCTTTTACACCAGCTCCATGGTGACAACTGAAATGTGACCAGGGCAAGACAGAAGAAAATGTAAGAGAATCCTCCATAGCAAAGTCGGGTTTCATAAATATCTGTAAGGGAAGTAAATGATACAATTATCAATACCTTTTAGCCCAAAGTGTCTTTTTTTAAAACAAAAAGCAGCTAAGAGGAAGCTATACAGCTACAATTAAATCAATGATAGTTTCTGGGGGCATAATGTATAATAAATATAATCTTAAAACTTCCTCCTTTATCCTAACAATTAAAATGAAGAAAAAGCCTACGTTTGTTCTCACAAAAATGCTATGTGTTTAAATTCAACTGTTGTGGCAAATCTAAAGACGTAGGAAAATACCCAACTACAAGTTATATTTAACCTTAAAATTATACCAGTTACATAAACAATATTTTCGCTAAAATGTATCTTGTAACTTTATCCTTTCTATTGTTGTAAGAATGGAGTGTACGTTGCCAGTTTCTAGACACAAAAAGGATCATTGGTTTTAAATGCTGAGACAGTTTTTTTTTACCTTAGGTACTTGTTCCAAATCAGTCCTTGATTTGTCTGCAATGATATTAATGTAACTCATTAAAATCAGATGAACATTTATTCATAACAACAATCATCATCATCAACACCTCTGCATTTGAAATGGAGGCTTATCACAGTGTTGAGACATCTCAAAGTGCTTTACGATAAAGTGCAATGACTGTGTGGGCAAAACTTCAGTTGCACACATGCACTGTCCCACAAATACCCATGGAGTAAGTGACCAATTTTATTTGGGGGAATTGTTGGTCAGGACACTGGGCGAAATCCCTTTCTCTTTTCAAATAGTACCATGGGATCTTTAACGTACACCAAAGCACTGCGTTGGAGCATCATTTTAAGACGATGGGATTTCAATCCCAACGTGGGCTTGAACGCACCACCTTCTGACTCAGAGACGAGTGTGCTACCATTGAGCCAAGCAGATAATACCGTCACATGTATATTAAAAAAAGATTGAATTTGAATATTCATCTATAAGATATTTGGCCTTTAATTGTGATTTGGGTCAGATATGGCATCTAGCCTGTGACCCCAGGCTGAAAATTCAACTGGTTAATACCCAAATTTTTGCCTGAAACATTCCACAAGACATTTTCTCTGGGTGAATTTGAAAGATGTGTCTTCGGAAGCTTTCTAGGTAGTTTACAGTTACAGCTCTGAAAGCAACCAACATTTAGCACCACAATGTCAGCTCAAGTAAATTAAGCACTGTCTGTATCAGGATGTAGTGCATATTTTTTCATTCCTAATAT
This sequence comes from Hydrolagus colliei, assembly GCA_035084275.1. Lineage (NCBI taxonomy): Eukaryota > Metazoa > Chordata > Chondrichthyes > Chimaeriformes > Chimaeridae > Hydrolagus > Hydrolagus colliei. Next base: position 64,234,296 of record CM068744.1, on the reverse strand, counting down.
TGGTTGAAATTTAAGTAGTTTTGAGAAAGTTATAAGACATTGCTTCTTGCTGTGGGGCAAATGCAAGTGTGGGGTAAATGTATTCAATGTTTACAGTTAATAATAATTAATAATAATCCCTCAAAAATAAAAACTATAATAAATTGGTCATTTCAATCCACGACTGTTTGTAGGACACTGCTGTGCGCAATTGGTTGCCGCGTTTCGCCCACTAATATACAGTCAATTCATTTTACAGTATATTCTATGAAGTGCTTCGAGATGTCTAGGAAACGTGAAAAGCGCTATATCAAATGCAAGGATTATTATTATTACAAGAAAACAATTGACAGCACTTATTTTAAAATCGATCACTCCAGTAGTGATATCTAAAATCATTCTATGCAATACATTTTCAAATTCAGTGTCCACGAGGAGAAAACAAAATCGATTTCCTCTGATGCCAAGATACGTGAATCTACGAAGATATTTCTGTGGCACCCAGGTGCATTTACAACAACAACAACAATATTGCATTTATAGAGCACCTTTCATGTCGGGAGAGCACTTACACATTAAACCAAACTTTGGTCAGTAGGGAGTCTGATGCAGGGAGAAATGTAGTGCTGTGTTTAAGAGCATCCACTCAAGCATTCTGCTAAGCATGGAAATTTCCCTCAGTTTGGAATGGGGTGCACTTTCATTCCCTGCAGGACATCCTGCATACCTAATTTGACATAGTATTATTAGCACACATTCACAAGAGCCAAGCAGCAGAGGCCCCCCATAATAGGCAACGGTGTACAGCTGGAGTTTTTAACAAAACCACATAATTTGCCATTGCAATCACCGTTTCAGAACCTTCCTACCACTTCGGCTAGCTAGGACCATACCATCCATTAGGGGCTCTAACTTGCAGAATTATCAGGAGCCAAGTGGGAATGAAAAAATCCCAGTGACTAACTAAAATTGTTGTTGTTGAGCTCCTGTAGCCCAGTGGTTAGAGCACTTGCCTTACAAGCGTGAGACGTGTGTTCGAATCCAGGCTGATCAGGGCGAAACCTTGGGCAAGTTTCCTTACTCCACAAGCCTAATAATAATCCGTCCCCAAAAAAATAATACTAAAAATTGATCATTACAATCCACGACTGTTTGTGGGACACTGCTGTGCGCAATTGGCTGCCGCGTTTCACCCACATTCATCTTATTGATGTCTCAAAGTGCTTCACAGAATATACTGTAAAGTGAATTGACTCTATATTTGTGGGCGAAATGTGAAAGCCAATTGCGCACAGAAAGTGTCCTACAAACAGTCGTGGATTGAAAATGACCAATTTTTTGTGTTTTTTTTTGGAGGAATTATTATTAGGCGTGTGGAGTAAGGAAACTTGCCCAAGGTTTCGCCCTGACCTGCCTGGAAACTCACATATATGCTCAGGTTCATTATTTTGTCTATAATCTTCTACTATAGTCATGAAGCACTACCATTTGACATTTCTGGGTGTGAAACAATACATTCATATATTAAATACTCAATACAGATATCTGAATCCACATTTCCTTACCGTTGCTGTGCACAGTGGTTGAAAGTGATTTATCAAGCCCAGCCTTAGTTGGGCATGTTTCCTTGCATTTTTCATGAATTCTTTGCCGCTGAGAACAAATAAAATCAAATGAAATTGAAACTGCTCAAAGAATAATAGCATATTGAAAATCTGTCAATTATTAAGAGAATTATAAAATGTTATGGTACAAAAATAGGTCATTTGAGCCATCAAGTTTGTGCTGCTCTTTTTGTCCATATCAACCAAACCAATCGCACTCTTACTCCCCACCCCAAATTATTAATTATTATTATTACCTTCAGAGTAATACTGTAAAGTCGAACATCCAGTTGAATTTTAATTTGACTGGCCTGCTTTATAGAACTTTTATATTTTAACAATCACTGTATTTTATCACTGCACTCACCAAACTACAGAAACGTTGTTTAACGCAATATAGTACTACAGATTCCCCACACAGATCTGATCACTAATCAGCACTTCCAAATTGACAGGTCAAATGCATGGCGAAAACCAGCCAGTCAGTGACGGCTGATCTTGTGAGCTTTTCCAGTGGCTGCTGAAGACACTGCAGACTTTGAGAAACCCACTGCAATGGTTCACTAAAATAGTATAACAATAATCTTCGCATTTTTATATTGACTGTATATTTGTGGGCGAAACGCGGCAGTGTCCCACAAACAGTCGTGGATTGAAATAACCAATTTTATTATTGTGTTTTTTTGGACGGATTATTATTAGGCATGTGGAGTAAGGAAACCTGCCCAAGATTTCGCCGTGATCTGTCTGGATTCAAACACGTCTCACGCTCGTAAGGCGAGTGTTCTAACCACTGAGCTACAGGAGCTCCATGCAGAGAAGGTCAGTGTCAGAAGGGCATCAGCACTTACAGAAGCAGTTTCTTGTAGATAGGGTGCAAAGTGTTCCTTGGTGATTTGCGGGAGGTAATAGGAAGGCATAACTTCGGTCTCCATAAAATCCAATCCCCATGTTTTAGTGAAGAAATCGGATTCTCTTTTGGACAGTCTGGGATCATTTAGTGCTGCGGGAAGGTTCACTTTGGAATGATAAACCGTCCACCTGTGCTGATCTGCCACCACCGATGGGCCATCACGCAAACCTCTCGTACCTCCTGCAACAGTGAACACAGGCCTCACAATTATAACTAAATTGATAGAAAATGGCACATAAATAAGGGAGTTTGAAATTGAAGTTGGTTACCTGTTGGTTCCTTGGGGCAAACGTCTGGTAATGATCTAACAGTTTTGAAAGGTTTTTTAGAAGCGTCCATTTCCTTTTTGAAGATTCCATCACTGCTGCCAGAATGAGGCACTGGTTGAGAACTGTGGCTGGAAGCCATTGCATAAAGAACACCTCAAAAAGGTGCCTAGTTGTTATAGAAAGAAGGGGAGAGAAAAGCACTCCAGTCATTATTGCAAACTTGTGAAAGTCAACAAATGCTGCTTGTACTAAGTCAGTTTATCTTATGTCACATATATACAGTATAATATACAGAAAGATAAAAATAGAAGCACTCATAATGAAGCTTCATGATAAAAGTACTTTTACATTCAGATTATTGTGCCCTCTCTTTTCCCCAAAGGAAATGAAGCCTCAATAGAGGCTAAAGAATAAATGTTTACAACAGACAATTACTATCAGGGATGTATTAGCGCCACTGCGCCACAAATACCCTGAGGACATTTGTATCAAATAAGAAACTTATTTGACTACAAATCTCTATTTGCCAACTCCAAATATAATTTCACTAAAGCAGGCTGTTGAAACGGCACTTTCAAAGAACAGAAATGACAAATACAGTAAATTATTCATATCCTTTGTTACTGAAACACACTTAACTGACGTTGTAACGGACCCTTGCAATTATTTTCCATCTTTACTGCAAGCAGCCATGTATTACTGCTTAAATGGAAGTCAGTTTCTAAGACGCTCTTAAAATGATCATCCACCAGCTCAAAATAACAGAGAACCTATTCGATTTAAGTCTGGCTTGGTATACTATATGTCTATAGTGTCAGATTACCTCTTTGCTATCCACCAACTGAGAACACTGTGGGTTTGAGTTGTAAACCAGGACAGTAGCTTATAATTTTGAGTTACCAGTGTGTGCAGTAGGGTCTGGCGATATATCGATATATCGCTAAAACCCGATATAATTTTCATATCAATACGTCGATATAGGCATTTCAAAAATATCGATATATCGAAAAGTCGATATATAGAGGGAAAAAATCGGAAAGCGCGCACACTGAACTACAAGACCCAGAATGCTCATCTCTATACACAATGCACAGACCGAAGTGCAAAGCCGCCATATTGTATTCATAGTCCTACAATACAATATACAGGTATGCAAGGGGTGGGTGGGGGGGTGGGAGAGACGGCTGGGGGGGGGGGGGGAGGGGGAGAGAGACGCCTGGGGGTGGGGAGGGGGAGAGAGACGGCTGGGGGGGGTGGTGGAGGTGGGGGGGGAGAGAAACAGCAGGGGGGGGGGGGAAGAGGGACGGCGGTGGGGTGGGGGTGGGGGGAGAGACAGGGTGGATGTGATAATATACAGATAGAGATGGGGGGGTTGTGAGAGAGGAGAGAGACACAGAGACACAGACAGAAAAACACAGAGATGGAGAGAGTGAGTGTGAGAGACACAGAGAAATATATTTACCTCCTGAGGTGATAGGCCCCGAATGCGCGCGCACCCCGAATGCGTGCACAGTACGAAAAACCCGAAAATATCGATATTTCGGTATATCTCAATATGAGCCCATCAATATATCTAAATCGGAAAATTTCCATATCGACGGACCCTAGTGTGCAATATACAGGGAATGTTACATTGCTGATAGATGAAACATTGAATGCATAATCCATCTGCCATTCTAGTGATTTAGGTGAAGAACAGAGCATTGTACTGGTGAATATACAACTTCAGTACTAGCATTTATACATGTATATCCAGAACTCTGCATCTCTGCCCCCACACTCTGGAACTCCATCCCAGTCCCTTCGCCTCGCTCCCTCCATTGCCTCCTTCAAGGCCAGTCTCAAGACCCTCCTCTTTGATGGTACATTCTACTGCCCTCCCAACTCTCTCCCTCCGCCCTCCCCCCTCCCCTGCCCCTCCCCCTTGCTCGGGTCCCGACCTGACTGTTCAGCGCCTTGGAAAGGCACTCTATAAATGTAATTTTGTTGTTGTTTTTGTATATCACCATAGGTAGCAACTCAGAGAGCTTAACATGGCATAACTTGATACTGAGCCAACAAAAGAGGTTGATGACCATAGATAAGATGGAAGAGAAAAGTCTTCAGGTGCAATCTGAATACTTGTGGTCATTGCTGATTCAGATTAGCTGCTATGTTTTTCCCCACATTAACAGTCACTGTTAACTTGAGACAAATAATAATAAATAATAATCCTTGCATTTGATATAATGCTTTTCACGTCTTCTAGACGTCTCAAAGCACTTCGCAGAATATACTGTAAAGTGAATTGATTGTATATTTGTGGGTGAAATGAGGCAGCCAATTGTGCCCAGCTGTGCCCCATAAACAGTCGTGGATTGGAATGACCAATTTTATTGTTGTGTTTTTCTTGGAGGATTATTATTGGGCTGTGGAGGAAGGAAATTTGCCCAAGGTTTCGCCCTGACTTGCCTGGATTCAAACATAGGTTTCATGCTTGTAAGGTGAGTGCTCTAACCACTGAGCTATAGGACTCCAATTTCCAGAGTGAAAGAGAAACAAAAACATGATAAAGCGAAAAAGAGACAAGAATATGCACACAGGAAATAAAACAGACTAAGGATATGGCAAACATAAATTGTAACAAGGGGATTTTAGGAATTTGGAAAAAGCACTCAAGCAGGAAATAGGGGCACAAACAGCGTGGGAAACAGGAACTGAGAGAAAATAGCAGGACTGTGGACATTAGAGCCGACAGCTTGTTAAGGGAAGAGAAACAGGCAAGATAGTAAGCAAGTAGCGAGAGAAACAAGCAGGTGGTGTATGAAGTCACAAACTGCAATACAGAAAGGATGTAGAGAAGAATAGAGGAAATGTGCATGGATAGATACTGACCAAAATGAGACAAATTGGCTAATTACATGTTCAGAAAATCAAAACTATGCAATATGTAATCCAAAATAAATCCTGTATTTTAGCCAGGTCTTTTGAATAATTCTATCTTTCCATTCTTGATATCTATATGTGGTAATGAATTCTACAAATGATTCCTTATTCTCCTGCTAACATTCCTTGAACTATGCCCCAGTCTCAATGACTCCACAAATATAGGAAATTAATTTGTCTATTCCCAGTTAAATAGAGTACAGTATTCCTTTTTAACTTGGCATGTTTCTTGTGAATCTTACCAACGTTTCTGCCAATCCTCCTTTAAACTCCTTTGTCCTAATGGGAGAAGTCCCAAATAAGTAAGCCTCTCTTCATATGCATTGTTTATTGACTCAAATGTATTTATCCTAGGGAGCCTGCATGTACACTCCATCCAATATCCTTCTTGTACCAGAGATGAAAACTGAACATAATTCTACAATTGAAGCCTAACCAATGTCTTACACTATTCCAAAATGGCCTCCCAATTTTCAAATGAAATACTTTACGGCTGTGTGCCACAATTAATTCCACTTCCTATTTTCCTTCCAACATGTAGTTAACAATTTAAATTTCACCTACAAAATACACAGTCGCTACACTTTACAGTATATTCAGTGAAGCGCTTTGAAGATGTGATAAGGAGTTATATATCAAATGCAAGGATTATTATTATTATTGAACTGCATCTGCAATGCTATAAGTATATTACAAAACAACAACAATAACAAAATTACATTAATACAGCGTCTTTCATATCGGGAGCAGTCTCATTGCAAAGCCCTTGGCATATCACAGGTTTCACTAAGTCATCTTAAGTATTTTGATTCTCACTCTCCATCCCTCAGCCATCCTTTCCATTCTAGAACTTTACCTTATATTTTCAAATTAAGCTCATGACATCCAAAGACTTCTAAATATATAAATGTCCTCATGTGTAGAATTAGCATCTCAAAACATTCAACTAGATTTGCCAAACATGATCTGTGCTCATAAATCCTCGTATAAAACTGGCCAACACTTCTTCCACCAGATCTAACTGCCCTGGAGTTTCCAAGTTTGTCTCATATCAATTAATAATATATATAAGAATCGCAGTGCAACATTCGCCATGCTGCATCCCCTTGGAATTCTTCCTGTTTTAAAAGTCTTCTGAAATATTTTCAGTCACTGCTGTTAACATCCAACAGCAACCTAACATGAAAAGAATGTGGAATATTAAAGCGAATGGGAGCAAGCAAGAGAAAGAGAATGGGATGGATGAGGTGGCTCACATTGAGAATAGCACCAGTGTAGATCAATAGGCTAATTCTGTTCTGTAACATTCTTTGATTCTATTAATCTAATTAATATCATCCAGACAACCACATGAAGCATCTTTAAATCTGAGGTAAGTAATCAGAATAGTAAGAAATCGATTTAACTAAAAATATTTAATAATGTGATTTATTAAGCCCATCCGAAGGAATCTTGAAGCCAGGGGAACAATAAAGGTATTTTGTACTTACTAATCATGAGGTAAGTAATCAGAATAGTAAGAAATCGATTTAACTAAAAATATTTAATAATGTGATTTATTAAGCCCATCCGAAGGAATCTTGAAGCCAGGGGAACAATAAAGGTATTTTGTACTTACTAATCATTTAGAATGTTATTTACTAACACTCTGTTAATGGTGTATAATTGACAGCTAGGTCAATTCAGAACAGTACACAAGTAATTTGCGATTGTAATTGATTTTTATTGTACCCACGAGATACAGTACAGACAGATACCAATTTGCAACCTGCCATCACTTGTATTTTTGCCAAATTGGTAGAATTCTGCTAAGAATATTTTCAAGCTAATATAATTTTTTAAATTATTGCTTTACAATGAAAAATGACCACAGAATTGGCGTGAGCTCATGTCGCTTTCAGCTTTCAAAAAAAATTTAATTATTGATTGAACTTTGATTTCAAGTTGTAAATTACTGGCAAATAAAAAAAAGAAAAATCTCCTTTCATCTGCATGTGCTGTTTGTTAAGCACTGCCACGTGTAGATGAAAAGTTAACTAATCTAAAACAGCTCTTTTAGTTTAGTTTTGTTTCAAACTAAAAATGGGACCTCAGTTACCAACCAAGTAAAATCTAAAGTTTTGTCTTGTGACTTTGCCAATGCAAACTGTTTTCTTTTACAAAAGTAAGCATTGTTCAAAAATAGCCTATAAACAGTACTTACTATATATAGCATTCTTCACCAATTTATTAATAGTTCCTCACTCTTCTCAGATTAAAAATGTTGCTCAATTAAAATTAGTGAATTATTCACCAATGTTAGAACACCTTATTCAGTTTAAGTAATATGAAATTTATGACAATAAACTGGAAACCAAAAATAACCTTTAGTGCCCGTTTATTGGAATCATCTCCTAGTTGAAAGCTATTGATCTGATCCACAAGAATTGTCATAACTAGAAAAGATGTACATTTTGTTTACCTAAGATTATCACATGCAGGAGCGGGAGGGGGGATGGTGCCAGAGTGAGGGGGAGGCTGGTAGAGTGGGAAGGAGAGGGGCTGGCAGAGTGGGTTGGTGAGGCTGGCAGAGTAGGGGGAAGGGGGACTTGTAGAATGGGGGGAGGGGGCATGGCAGTGTGGGGGGGGGGGCAGGCTGGCAGTGTGGGGGGGGGGGCAGGCTGGCAGTGTGGGGGGGAGGGGGGCTGGCAGTGTGGGGGGGAGGGGAGGCTGGCAGTGTGGGGGGGAGGGGGGCTGGCAGTGTGGGGGGGAGGGGGGCTGGCAGTGTGGGGGGGAGGGGGGCTGGCAGTGTGGTGGGGAGGGGGGGCTGGCAGTGTGGGGGGGAGGGGGGCTGGCAGTGTGGGGGGGAGGGGGGCTGGCAGTGTGGGGGGGAGGGGGGTTGGCAGTGTGGGGGGGAGGGGGGGCTGGCAGTGTGGGGGGGAGGGGGGCTGGCAGTGTGGGGGGGAGGGGGGCTGGCAGTGTGGGGTTGAGAGGGGGCTGGCAGTGTGGGGGGGGAGGGGGACTGGCAGTGTGGGGGGGAGGGGGGCTGGCAGTGTGGGGGGGAGGGGGGGCTGGCAGTGTGGGGGGAGGGGGGCTGGCAGTGTGGGGGGAGGGGGGCTGGCAGTGTGGGGGGGAGGGGGGCTGGCAGTGTGGAGGGGAGGGGGGGCTGGCAGTGTGGGGGGGAGGGGGGCTGGCAGTGTGGGGTTGAGAGGGGGCTGGCAGTGTGGGGGGGGAGGGGGACTGGCAGTGTGGGGGGGAGGGGGGCTGGCAGTGTGGGGGGGAGGGGGGGCTGGCAGTGTGGGGGGGAGGGGGGCTGGCAGTGTGGGGGGGAGGGGGGCTGGCAGTGTGGGGGGGAGGGGGGCTGGCAGTGTGGGGGGGAGGGGGGCTGGCAGTGTGGGGGGGAGGGGGGCTGGCAGTGTGGGGTGGAGGGGGGCTGGCAGTGTGGGGGGGAGGGGGGGGCTGGCAGTGTGGGGGGGAGGGGGGCTGGCAGTGTGGGGTGGAGGGGGGCTGGCAGTGGGGGGGAGGGGGGCTGGCAGTGTGGGGTGGAGGGGGGCTGGCAGTGTGGGGGGGAGGGGGGGCTGGCAGTGTGGGGGGGAGGGGGGCTGGCAGTGTGAGGGGGAGGGGGGCTGGCAGTGTGAGGGGGAGGGGGGCTGGCAGAGTGGGGGGGAGGGGGGCTGGCAGTGTGGGGGGGAGTGGGCCTGGCAGTGTGGGGGGGAGGGGGGCTGGCAGTGGGGGGGGGAGCTGGCAGTGGGGGGGGGGGGGGGGGGCTGGCAGTGTGGGGGGGAGGGGAGGCTGGCAGTGTGGGGAGGGGGGCTGGCAGTGTGGGGAGGGGAGGGGGGCTGGCAGTGTGGGGGGGAGGGGAGGCTGGCAGTGTGGGGAGGGGGGCTGGCAGTGGGGGGGGGAGCTGGCAGTGGGGGGGGGGGGGCTGGCAGTGTGGGGGGGAGGGGAGGCTGGCAGTGTGGGGAGGGGGGCTGGCAGTGTGGGGAGGGGAGGGGGGCTGGCAGTGGGAGGGGGGCTGGCAGTGTGGGATGGGAGGGGGGGCTGGCAGTGGGAGGGGGGCTGGCAGTGTGGGGGGGAGGGGGGGCTGGCAGTGTGGGGGGGAGGGGGGGCTGGCAGTGGGAGGGGGGCTGGCAGTGTGGGGGGAGGGGGCCTGGCAGTGGGAGGGGGGGCTGGCAGTGTGGGGGGGAGGGGGGGCTGGCAGTGGGAGGGGGGCTGGCAGTGTGGGGGGAGGGGGCCTGGCAGTGGGAGGGGGGCCTGGCAGTGTGGGGGGGAGTGGGGGCTGGAAGTGGTAGGGGGAGGGAGGATGGCAGTGTGGGGCGTGGACGGGGGCTGGCAGTGTGAGGAGGGAGGCTGGCAGTGTGGGGAGGGGAGGCTGGCAGTGTGGCGAGGGGGGCTGGCAGTGGGAGGGGGGCTGGCAGTGGGAGGGGGGGCTGGCAGTGGGAGGGGGAGGGGAGGCTGGCATTGGGGGGGGGAGGGGGGCTGGCAGTGTGGGGTTGAGAGGGGGCTGGCAATGTGGGGGGGAGGGGGGCTGGCAGTGTGGGGGGGAGGGGGGCTGGCAGTGTGGGGGGGAGGAGGGCTGGCAGTGTGGGGGGGAGGGGGGCTGGCAGTGTGGGGGGGAGGGGGGATGGCAGTGTGGGGGGGAGGGGGGCTGGCAGTGTGGGGGAGAGGGGGGGCTGGCGGTGTGGGGGGGAGGGGGGCTGGCAGTGGGGGGGGGGGAGGGGGGGGCTGGCAGTGTGGGGGGGAGGGGGGCTGGCAGTGTGGGGGGGAGGGGGGATGGCAGTGTGGGGGGGAGGGGGGCTGGCAGTGTGGGGGGAGGGGGGGCTGGCAGTGTGGGGGGGGAGGGGGGCTGGCAGTGGGGGGGGGGAGGGGGGGCTGGCAGTGTGGGGGGGAGGGGGGCTGGCAGTGGGGGGGGGAGGGGGGGCTGGCAGTGTGGGGGGAGGGGGGCTGGCAGTGTGGGGGGGAGGGGGGCTGGCAGTGTGAGGGGGAGGGGGGCTGGCAGTGTGGGGGGGAGGGGGGCTGGCAGTGTGGGGGGGGGCTGGCAGTGTGGGGGGGGAGGGGGGCTGGCAGTGGGAGGGGGGGCTGGCAGTGGGAGGGGGAGGGGAGGCTGGCATTGGGGGGGGGAGGGGGGCTGGCAGTGTGGGGTTGAGAGGGGGCTGGCAGTGTGGGGGGGAGGGGGGCTGGCAGTGTGGGGGGGAGGGGGGCTGGCAGTGTGGGGGGGAGGAGGGCTGGCAGTGTGGGGGGGAGGGGGGCTGGCAGTGTGGGGGGGAGGGGGGATGGCAGTGTGGGGGGGAGGGGGGCTGGCAGTGTGGGGGAGAGGGGGGGCTGGCGGTGTGGGGGGGAGGGGGGGCTGGCAGTGGGGGGGGGGAGGGGGGGCTGGCAGTGGGGGGGGGGGAGGGGGGGCTGGCAGTGTGGGGGGGAGGGGGGCTGGCAGTGTGGGGGGGAGGGGGGATGGCAGTGTGGGGGGGAGGGGGGCTGGCAGTGTGGGGGGGAGGGGGGCTGGCAGTGTGGGGGGGAGGGGGGGCTGGCAGTGTGGGGGGGAGGGGGGCTGGCAGTGGGGGGGGGGAGGGGGGGGCTGGCAGTGTGGGGGGAGGGGGGCTGGCAGTGTGGGGGGGAGGGGGGCTGGCAGTGGGGGGGGGAGGGGGGGCTGGCAGTGTGGGGGGGAGGGGGCTGGCAGTGTGGGGGGGAGGGGGGCTGGCAGTGTGAGGGGGAGGGGGTCTGGCAGTGTGGGGGGGAGGGGGGCTGGCAGTGTGGGGGGGGGGCTGGCAGTGTGGGGGGGGAGGGGGGGCTGGCAGTGTGGGGCGGAGTGAGCCTGGCAGTGTGGGGGGGAGGGGGGTTGGCAGTGGGGGGGGGAGCTGGCAGTGTGGGGGGGGGGGGGGGAGGCTGGCAGTGTGGGGGGGGAGGGGAGGCTGGCAGTGTGGGGAGGGGGGCTGGCAGTGTGGGGAGGGGAGGGGGGCTGGCAGTGGGAGGGGGGGCTGGCAGTGTGGGGTGGGAGGGGGGGTTGGCAGTGGGAGGGGGGCTGGCAGTGTGGGGGGGAGGGGGGGCTGGCAGTGTGGGGGGGAGGGGGGGCTGGCAGTGTGGGGGGGAGGGGGGGCTGGCAGTGGGAGGGGGGGCTGGCAGTGGAGGGGGGCTGGCAGTGTGGGGGGAGGGGGGCTGGCAGTGGGAGGGGGGCTGGCAGTGTGGGGGGGAGGGGAGGCTGGCAGTGGGAGGGGGGCCTGGCAGTGTGGGGCGGAGTGGGGGCTGGAAGTGGGAGGGGGGGCTGGCAGTGTGGGGGGGAGGGGGGCTGGCAGTGGGGGGGGGAGGGGGGGCTGGCAGTGTGGGGGGGAGGGGGGCTGGCAGTGTGGGGGGGAGGGGGGCTGGCAGTGGGGGGGGGAGGGGGGGCTGGCAGTGTGGGGGGGAGGGGGGCTGGCAGTGTGGGGGGGAGGGGGGCTGGCAGTGTGAGGGGGAGGGGGGCTGGCAGTGTGGGTGGGAGGGGGGCTGGCAGTGTGGGGGGGAGGGGGGCTGGCAGTGGGGGGGGGAGCTGGCAGTGTGGGGGGGGAGGGAGGCTGGCAGTGTGGGGGGGAGGGGAGGCTGGCAGTGTGGGGAGGGGGGCTGGCAGTGTGGGGAGGGGAGGGGGGCTGGCAGTGGGAGGGGGGAGGGGGGGCTGGCAGTGGGAGGGGGGCTGGCAGTGTGGGGAGAGGGGGGCTGGCAGTGGGAGGGGGGCTGGCAGTGTGGGGGGGAGGGGAGGCTGGCAGTGGGAGGGGGGCCTGGCAGTGTGGGGCGGAGTGGGGGCTGGAAGTGGGAGGGGGAGGGAGGATGGCAGTGTGGGGGGTGGACGGGGGCTGGCAGTGTGGGGAGGGAGGCTGGCAGTGTGGGGAGGGGAGGCTGGCAGTGTGGCGAGGGGGGCTGGCAGTGGGAGGGGGGGCTGGCAGTGGGAGGGGGAGGGGAGGCTGGCATTGGGGGGGGGAGGGGGGGCTGGCAGTGTGGGGGGGGAGGGAAGGCTGGCAGTGTGGGGGGGAGGCTGGCAGTGTGGGGGGGGGGGGAGACTGGCAGTGTGGGCGGGAGGGGGGCTGGCAGTGTGGGGGGGAGGGGGGCTGGCAGTGGGGGGGGGAGCTGGCAGTGTGGGGGGGGAGGGAGGCTGGCAGTGTGGGGGGGAGGGGAGGCTGGCAGTGTGGGGAGGGGGGCTGGCAGTGTGGGGAGGGGAGGGGGGCTGGCAGTGGGAGGGGGGAGGGGGGGGCTGGCAGTGGGAGGGGGGCTGGCAGTGTGGGGGGAGGGGGGCTGGCAGTGGGAGGGGGGCTGGCAGTGTGGGGGGGAGGGGAGGCTGGCAGTGGGAGGGGGGCCTGGCAGTGTGGGGCGGAGTGGGGGCTGGAAGTGGGAGGGGGAGGGAGGATGGCAGTGTGGGGGGTGGACGGGGGCTGGCAGTGTGGGGAGGGAGGCTGGCAGTGTGGGGAGGGGAGGCTGGCAGTGTGGCGAGGGGGGCTGGCAGTGGGAGGGGGGGCTGGCAGTGGGAGGGGGAGGGGAGGCTGGCATTGGGGGGGGGAGGGGGGCTGGCAGTGTGGGGGGGGAGGGAAGGCTGGCAGTGTGGGGGGAGGCTGGCAGTGTGGGGGGGGGGGGAGGCTGGCAGTGTGGGCGGGAGGGGAGGCTGGCAGTGTGCGGGGGAGGGGGGGCTGGCAGTGTGGGGGGGAGGGGGGGCTGGCAGTGTGGGGGGGAGGGGGGGCTGGCAGTGTGGGGAGGGAGGCTGGCAGTGTGGGGAGGGGAGGCTGGCAGTGTGGCGAGGGGGACTGGCAGTGGGAGGGGGGCTGGCAGTGGGAGGGGGGGCTGGCAGTGGGAGGGGGAGGGGAGGCTGGCATTGGGGGGGGGAGGGGGGCTGGCAGTGTGGGGGGGGGAGGGAAGGCTGGCAGTGTGGGGGGGAGGCTGGCAGTGAGGGGGGGCGGGAGGCTGGCAGTGTGGGGGGGAGGGGAGGCTGGCATTGGGGGGGAGGGGGACTGGCAGTTTGGGGGGGGGGGGCTGGCAGTGTGGGGGGGGGGGGGGGCGGGGGGCTGCCAGTGTGGGGGGGAGGGGAGGCTGGCAGTGTGGGGAGGGAGGCTGGCAGTGTGGGGAGGGGGGCTGGCAGTGTGGGCGGGAGGGGAGGCTGGCAGTGTGGGGAGGGGAGGCTGGCAGTGTGGGGAGGAGGGGGAGCTGGCAGTGTGGGGGGGAGGGGAGATTGGCGGTGGGAGGTGGGCTGGCAGTGTGGGGGGGGGGGCCGGCAGTGTGGGGGGGGGGGGCGGCAGTGGGAGGGGGGGCTGGCAGTGTGGGGGGAGTGGGGGCTGGCAGTGTGGGGGGAGGGGGGCTGGCAGTGTGGTGGGAGGGGGGCTGGCAATGGGTGGGGGAGGGGGGCTGGCAGTGTGGGGGGGAGGGGAGGCTGGCAGTGTGGGGGGGAGGGGAGGCTGGCAGTGTGGGGGGGAGGGGAGGCTGGCAGTGTGGGGGGGAGGGGAGGCTGGCAGTGTGGGGGGGGAGGGGAGGCTGGCAGTGTGGGGGGGAGGGGAGGCTGGCAGTTTGGGGGGGAGGGGGGGCTGGCAGTGTGGGGGGGGGGCTGGCAGTGTCGGGGGGAGGGGAGACTGGCGGTGGGAGAGGGGGCTGGCAGTGGGAGGGGGGGCTGGCAGTGTGGGGGGGAGGGGGGGCTGGCAGTGTGGGGGGGAGGGGGGGCTGGCAGTGTGGGGGGGAGGGGAGGCTGGCAGTGTGGGCGGGAGGGGAGGCTGGCAGTGTGCGGGGAGGGGGGGCTGGCAGTGTGCGGGGGAGGGGGGGCTGGCAGTGTGGGGGGGAGGGGAGGCTGGCAGTGTGGGGGGGAGGGGGGGCTGGCAGTGTGGGGAGGGAGGCTGGCAGTGTGGGGGGGAGGGGAGGCTGGCAGTGTGGGGGGAGGCTGGCAGTGTGGGGGGGAGGGAGGCTGGCAGTGTGGGGGGGGAGGGGAGGCTGGCAGTGTGGGGGGGAGGGGAGGCTGGCAGTGTGGGGGGGAGGGGAGGCTGGCAGTGTGGGGAGGGAGGCTGGCAGTGTGGGGGGGAGGCTGGCAGTGTGGGGGGAGGCTGGCAGTGTGGGGGGGGGGGAGGCTGGCAGTGGGGGGGGGGGGGGGGGGGGGGGGGGGGGGGGGGGGGGGGGGGGGGGGGGGGGGGGGGGGGGGGGGGGGGGGGGGGGGGGGGGGGGGGGGGGGGGGGGGGGGGGGGGGGGGGGGGGGGGGGGGGGGGGGGGGGGGGGGGGGGGGGGGGGGGGGGGGGGGGGGGGGGGGGGGGGGGGGGGGGGGGGGGGGGGGGGGGGGGGGGGGGGGGGGGGGGGGGGGGGGGGGGGGGGGGGGGGGGGGGGGGGGGGGGGGGGGGGGGGGGGGGGGGGGGGGGGGGGGGGGGGGGGGGGGGGGGGGGGGGGGGGGGGGGGGGGGGGGGGGGGGGGGGGGGGGGGGGGGGGGGGGGGGGGGGGGGGGGGGGGGGGGGGGGGGGGGGGGGGGGGGGGGGGGGGGGGGGGGGGGGGGGGGGGGGGGGGGGGGGGGGGGGGGGGGCTGGCAGTGTGGGGGGGAGGGGAGGCTGGCAGTGTGGGGGGAGGGGAGGCTGGCAGTGTGGGGGGGAGGGGAGGCTGGCAGTGTGGGGGGGAGGGGAGGCTGGCAGTGTGGGGGGGAGGGGAGGCTGGCAGTGGGGGGGGAGGGGAGGCTGGCAGTGTGGGGGGGGGGAGGGGAGGCTGGCAGTGTGGGGGGGAGGGAGGCTGGCAGTGTGGGGGGGAGGGGAGGCTGGCAGTGGTGGGGGGGAGGGGAGGCTGGCAGTGTGGGGGGAGGGGAGGCTGGCAGTGTGGGGGGGAGGGGAGGCTGGCAGTGTGGGGGGGAGGGGAGGCTGGCAGTGTGGGGGGGGAGGGGAGGCTGGCAGTGTGGGGGGGAGGGGAGGCTGCAGTGGGGGGGGAGGCTGCAGTGTGGGGGGGAGGGGAGGCTGGCAGGTGGGGGGGAGGGGAGGCTGGCAGGTGGGGGGGAGGGGGGCTGGCAGTGTGGGGGGGAGGGAGGCTGGCAGTGTGGGGGGGAGGGGAGGCTGGCAGTGTGGGGGGGAGGGGAGGCTGGCAGTGTGGGGGGAGGGGAGGCTGGCAGTGTGGGGGGGGGGGAGGCTGCAGTGTGGGGGGGAGGGGAGGCTGGCAGTGTGGGGGGGAGGGGAGGCTGCAGTGGGGGGAGGGGAGGCTGGCAGTGTGGGGGGAGGGGAGGCTGGCAGTGTGGGGGGAGGGGGAGGCTGGCAGTGTGGGGGGGAGGGGAGGCTGGCAGTGGGGGGGGGGGGGAGGCTGGCAGTGTGGGGGGGGGGGAGGCTGGCAGTGTGGGGGGAGGGGAGGCTGGCAGTGTGGGGGGGGAGGGGAGGCTGGCAGTGTGGGGGGGAGGGGAGGCTGGCAGTGTGGGGGGGAGGGGAGGCTGGCAGTGTGGGGGGGAGGGGGAGGCTGGCAGTGTGGGGGGGAGGGGAGGCTGGCAGTGTGGGGGGGAGGGGAGGCTGGAGCCACTGACAAGCCGGGGGGGGGGGGTGGGGGGGCAATAGACAGGCCGCTGCTCGGTGTCTCTCCGGGAACGGGGACAGTTGTCAAACACCAGCGGCCGGGCCCGCGCCAGGCAGCGGCTCCTCTCCTCCCACCACAGCCTCCCACTGACCTCCTCCTCCTCCTCCAAAGCCTCCGGCGGAACAAGCCCCGGGGCCGAGGCCGAGACACCGACACTACCCCCCCTCCCCCCCGCCTCCTCCACGGCGCCCAGCCAGCCGCCCGCCGGATTGGGTGAAATGCTGGGGAGAGTGAGGGTGGGGCCTGGCCTGTGCCCCCCCCCCCCCCCCCCCCCCACCCCCCCCAGCCCGCCTGCCGCTCTCTCCGCCGCCACAGGTGCAGCCAGAGGCCGAGTCCCTACCTCCTGCCCACCGCGGCCGCCGCCACCAGCCCGGCCCACACTGCACCGCGCGCCACCGCGTCACATGGTCATAGCCACTGACTGCATCAGCTCAGCTCCCACTGACCAGCTCAGCTGCAGCTCAGCTCCCACTGACCAGCTCAGCTGCAGCTCCCACTGACCAGCTCAGCTCCAGCTCAGCTCCCACTGACCAGCTCAGCTCCAGCTCAGCTCCCACTGACCAGCTCAGCTCCAGCTCAGCTCCCACTGACCAGCTCAGCTCCAGCTCAGCTCCACTGACCAGCTCACAGCTCCAGCTCAGCTCCCACTGACCAGCTCCAGCTCAGCTCCCACTGACCAGCTCCAGCTCCCACTGACCAGTTCAGCTCCCACTGACCAGCTCACGGCTCCAGCTCCCACTGACCAGCTCAGCTCCCAGTTCAGCTCCCACTGAGTTCAAGCTCCCACTGACCAGCTCAGCTCCAGCTCCCACTGA